>MSJI02000245.1:0-26360 GCA_001931905.2 Cladosporium sp. IMV 00045
TCCTCTTGCTCAGAGCCCTGCTGAGATCGGCCTTTGTGAGAAGCTTCTCACCATTAGGACCCTTGCCAGTGGCGCACTCGAGGAGCCACCTGACGAGCTCGAGATCCGGCTTGCCTTGGTCTGGGACGAGTGCAGAGTCGCGGCGGGTCAGGCTGGCATCGTGCTCAATTTCGTTGTGCTTGCTGAGTTCTTCCAGGTCGAAGCTGTCGGACCAGTAGGAGCGGTTGAGAAAGTTTGCGGCGAAGGACGGGACGAAGAAGCAGAATGTCGGTGCGAAGTTGTAGGTCTCGTGTATGGTGCGCTTGAGGTCGCGGAAAGTGATGTTGCGGCCGGAGTGAGGAAGGATGCCGTGGTTAGCCTGTGCAATGATGGGTCAGCTGCCTGCAGAGCTTGCCAGTGTGGAAAGAGTACGCATTGGGTGGAATGAAATGGAAAGGCTCTTACCATAGCATTCAGCATTGGGCAGGCAGACCTGGAGTCGCCTTCTCTAGGAGCGACATAGGCAGGCCACTTGCCTCGGTGTCCAGGAACACCAGCCGGGACGACATGGCCGTATTCGCGTTTAGGGAGAGCGAGGTTGAGGATTGCCAGTCCCAGGTCCCAGAGCATGACCAAGAGCTCGGTGATGACCTTGGTGGCCTTTTGAGTGATGGCACCCATAGTGGGAAGAGTCCTAGTGAAAAATGCTTGTGCTGAGAAGGACTCGATGTTGGGAAGACAAACAGATCAGGCTTGACATGTAGTGTCTACTAGGAACGAAGGACATGTAGCTCCAAGTGCGACGGTGACGACGGCCCGTCTGTGAGGTCTCGGGCATTTTGCATTTCGAGCCAGCTCACGACGATGAGAGAGATCGGCAAGATTAGTAAAGTTTGGCGTTGACTGGTTCCAATGGCTGTTGCACTTGGTTGGCTTGGGCGACTGCGCATATACCGTTTCTGGCGGTTGGCGGTGGGGTGAATGGAGATGTGAGTGGATGTTGTGTGACGAAGTTACCGGTATACGCGTCGGCGCCTATGATATGTGTAGCGTCTTATCGATAGTAGGCGTGATATATATATATAGATGGCAGATACGCTTAGAAGTCGTCCCATGTGCTAAAACATATCAGCTTCTTCCAACTTTTCAAGACGAGATATCTTGTCATCCCCAAGAGGAACTCTATTACGGGAAAGATGACTTGACTTGATCTCCAGCATGGGAGAATCGATGATGCCTTGGCGTCGCACTGGTGCTGCTGCTAGCAAACGTTTGTCTCCCGCAATGCAGATTTAGCGTGAGCTGGAGCTGGTTTTCCGTCATGTTTCCCATGGAATCGGTGCGATCACTGCCTTCAGAACATACACTTGCTGTGTTTCTTCTGGGGCCAACACATCGCTTGCGAACTCGCGGAACTGACGTTTCCATTCGCACGTGAGTTTGCTTTCGCCATAGCTATGCTGAATCAGCACAATTTCTATGAGGACTGGCCTCAATCTCAAAGACGAGGGCCAATGAGCAGATCCGAGTCGCTGATAACGACCTTCGAGTTACCATTCAGTTGGGAGATGGGTTTCAACGACTTCCTCTCGGCATAGGAGGAGGGAAGACACGACGTCGAGCGGCTTTCGAACTGCAAAGCCCCCCGAGCAGAAATCAAGATGCCCTTGGCCAGCTACTGAATTGCGTAAAATCGAGAGCACCGTGCTGATAGCCGAAGTGGCATGCGCAGGCTGTTGTGTGAAGATGAGACTGACAATCCTACCGCAGCTTCCTTGGATTCATTGACAAGCCAAACAGGTCCTTTCTCAAGACGAAATTTGACGAAAGCCGTGCTCCGAGGAATTGTTCAACGTGATCTAATTTGCAGGTGCTGACGGTGAACAGTAAAGATTTAATTCATTGCTTCATTTTGCTTGCTGCATATGATCCCAGGATTCCCAAGAGATCCAAACAACATGAGCCCAGATCGTCATGGCCATTCTCAGGCAGTGCTGGCCAGCCATTCATCCCGCTTGAGTGAATACCGCACCTCACCCTCCTCGATACCTGCTGGAGGGGTGTCGTAAGTGTTGAAAAAGGTGTCGACATGCTTGAGTCCCGTACCGGCCATGACAGCCCTCGAGGCCGCATTCACAGTCATGGTCTCGCCGATGACCTCCTCCAACCGCAGATCCTGGAAAGCATGACGGATTGTCTCTCGCGCACCCTCTTTGGCGAAGCCCTTGCCCCAAAACTTTGGCGAAACGCGGAAGCCATACTCTGTCTTGCCGGGCTCGAAGCGCTCTGGAGTCTTCTCATCCTTGTTCTCGGAAGTGTCTGGCACGGGCATGGCGGCGAGGATCCACCAGCCTACAAACTCGCCTCCATCCTTGGTAAAGCCCGCCCAACAGCCGTAGCCGGGGATCTTCTGCGCACTCTCCATCAACCAGGTGTGGACTTGGATGGCTTCGTCTTCTGTGAAAGGGCGGCCGAAAGCGACCGTCTTCATTACTTCGGGGTCCATGTCGAGCTTCATCGTGTGTGGGCGGTGCTCTGCGCGGAGAGGGACGAGGTCAAGTCGCTCAGTGTGCAGTGTAGCTTGCCCCTTGATCGACATTGTGTTTGCGTTGAACGAATCGTGACGGATGGCCATTTTTTCGGTGTTGTGAAGGGGGTGATGGTGTAGAAAGCACTCCTAGGGCAACAATTGCACTCATATACAGCCGCAACGAGACTCATGCGGCTGCGTCTGCGGACGAAACCACGACATTTCCAATCTCTCGCCGATCTCTCTTTGCCAACCCTTCCACGCATGCATACTACTTTCTTGTCTACCATCAAAAGGCTGGGCGACGGGGGCACGCGGGTCTTCACTCGCAGTGACAATCGTGCCCCAAGACGCGGAAGAAATTGCTCCTGCACGCTAACATGCCAGGACCCAAAGCAGACCATACGTCGTTGATACCTCCTAGCAGAAGGCGAGGAAGGGTCGCAGAAGGAGGGCGACAAGACCCTAGGAAATCCATACCAAGACTCGCTAAACGAAGCATCAGGCTACCTTGGCAACTTTGATCCACTATCTGATAATCAGCAATATCTTGGCACGTCCCGCTCTGCCATGGCTCGCATGGACTGCATGAAGAAGCGCATCGTCATCTTCGCTCCGGTTATCGGGTTGCTCGTAAGATGTTGATTCTGCCCAGATGTTGGGTTTGAGGGTTGGGCGCCGATCACCAGGCGAGCGGAAGAAGAGGGACGTCTGGCTTTTTGGGGCAAGCATTATCGAAGTAACGGATATTCGGTGCTTAAATTACAGGGCCGAGACTTTTGATCCTTGCAGATCGTGGCTGTACATTGAAAGGGATTGATTTTCGATTGAGGAGGCTAACAAATCGCTTCAACGCGTGGAATGATCTATAGTTCTGCCGAAACGCGCATGCCCAGTTGATCTCGACGCAAAGGCCAGTCTTCGAAGAAAGTGGTCAGTCCTCGACTCAAGGAGCACGGCATGACACTCGTGTGCTCTTCGCGGTCGTAAGCGTAAGTAGTGATGCTGTTCAGATGCTCGCATTCCCGCACCATCTTGTAAAGATCGGCCGTGTTGTCAGCCATCCTCAGATCCTTAGCGACTTGCTTCCTGGCTTCCCAGTGATCAAGCGGCTCGTTGTCCCATTGCGGAGGGTTCTGCTCGAAAGAGCCCCAAGTGAGCATCAAAGACGGCAGCTTCTCTCCAGAAGAGGATTCTTCGATCGCTTTGACCTTTTCCAAGAACTTCTTCGCTTCGTGAAGAATGCATCGGCTGTTCCACCAGATCGATGGGCTGCTCGCTATGTAATACTCGAAAGCATCGGGACGGGTAAAGATTGCATGCAAAGCGAACAGACCACCGTATGAGTGCCCGTAGAGCGCTTCTCGGGAAAATCTGATCTTCGGGAAGCGTTCTCTGACTGCTGACCTTACGGGTCCTTCGATAAAGTCGAGGAACTGGTCTGCTCCGCCATAACCTTCGATCGGCGTTTGTCCTGGAGGCGTCAAATCAAGACTTCGGCGCTGTGCATCGTAGAGTTTGCCTTGCTTCAACGGGTATCCGACAGCGACAACAATGCCTCCACCGGAGAAGTGGGAAGATGCTGCTCGCCGCCATGCGATCTCCGTTGCGGTCAGGAACAATGCATTCCCGTCGACGATATAGCTGTTATTCTGATGTGAGCAGACAGCTCGACTGCCAGAGTGGGACTTTCGCTAGCTCACATTACGGGTACTGGGTTACGCTCGGTCGTATGGACATCTTGCCAGTGGAGTGGCCATGACACTTGAATCAGATACTTGCTGCCTTGCTCTGAATCCAGATAGAATTGTTCTGAGTTGGGCAGCGAGACACCGGTAGGCTCGCTGATTTTGGTTGCTGCACACATGCTTGTTCTGAGGTGGCGAAGAGGTGTTAATCTTGATTGGATTGGGTCAACGCTGGATCTGATAAGAGGTCGAATGTAGGGCGTCAAGAATGGCGTGCAACGTGCAAGGCAGAGACGCATGAGAGGACAAGACCAGAACGACTAAGAATCAAACCGAACCATCTCCCTCAGGGCACGCTACTACATGTTTGAAGCGTGCTGGTGATCGGGTACCAGGTGTTCAGCGTGCATTGCCAAGGTGTACCAAGAAGCCCTAAAACTGCTGGCGGGCTGGGCGAGAATCTGATAACCAGGATCTGATTAGCGTCTCTGCTCGTCGTGTGTCAGTGTGGACATGAGAACGGGGCCTTGCATTGCGAGATCGGTGAGAGTGTCTTGGGGATCAGGAAGAGCGTGCGTTGGCTGGTGGTGTGGTCTGATGCGGTGGGAAAGGGTCTCGACGACTTTTTATCAGATCTTGGTTTGATCTTCGAATGAGTCTCACTGCAGCATCACAGCAAGGCTGATTAGTCGAGATGGCAATCAAGGAAAATGCAGCTGCTAAAGCAGATGCTCAGCCAAAGGTATGTTGTTACTCAGTCCTTGTGTGCTGTTTGTTGCCAGTCTGGTGATGTGTATCATTCAATCGCTGACAAGGCTTGCTGCTCCAGCTCTGGCGTCGGGCCACGGCGTTCATTCGCCTGTTGATATATGGCGATCCTTCAATGCCAGATGTTGTTATATTACTCACCGGCTTCATCGCGTCCATTGCATCTGGTGTCCCCTTCCCGGTAATGTCAATTGTCTTCGGACAGTTGGTGGATGGATTGAACTCTTCGACTTGCGAAGTCAGCGAAGGCGAAGCCTCGGCTCACCAGAATGACATCAACTCGAAAATCCTCTTGATCGTCTACGTCGGCATCGCCTACTTTGGTCTCATCTACATCTATACCTTCTGCTGGAATATTTCTGGGGAACGTCTAGCACAGCGCCTGCGTGAAAAGTACTTCGGCTCCATTCTCCGACAAGATGCTGCCTTCTTCGACACCTTGCCGGCCGGCGAGGTCTCGTCTCGCATCACCGGTGAGATCGGTACGGTGCAACAAGGCACAAACGAAAAGGTCGGCATCGTGATCAACTCGGTCTCATTCTTCATCGCTGCGTACGTCGTCGCATTCATAATGGAGCCAAGATTGGCCGGCATGCTTGTGTCCTTGACCCCTGCCTACCTGATCATGGCCCTAGGCGGCGGGTATTTCGTGCAGAAGTATTTCGGACAGTCGATGGAGAGTACCGGCAAAGCATCTTCGATCGCCCTGGAAGCATTTTCCAACACGACCATCGTACATGCATTCTCGGCAAATGCAAGGCTGGAAGAGAGCTTCGTGAACAAGCTCAGCCCGAGTCTAAAGGCCGGTGTGCTCAAGTCTGTTGCGATGGCAGTTCAAGCTGGTCTTCTCTACTTTATCGCTTTCTCGGCAAATGCTCTTGCATTCTGGCAAGGTTCAAGACAGATTGCGGATGCCATCGAGTCTGACAACTCCGGCGTCACAGTCGGCGCTGTTTTCACGGTCATTCTGATTCTTGTCGATGGTATGCAGTTTCCAAGCCCCAACACGGGAATCAATGTGAATCGTTCGCTAATTTTATCTTGCTTAGCTTCTCTCATTCTGAGCCAGGCGGCCCCATTCCTGCGAAGCTTCGATGCTGCAACGGTTGCATTCGGCAAGCTCGAAATTGACATGAATCGCCCATCCTCCATCGATGGTACGGTCGAAGATCCTAGCGACAGAGCGCCAGAATTCTCCGGAGGAATCGAGCTGCGTAACGTTAACTTCACCTTCCCTTCTCGGCCAGACAACCCAGTACTCCAGGACCTGACTTTCAGCTGCCCAGCTGGTCAGCAAACAGCCATTGTCGGCCTCTCAGGAAGTGGCAAATCAACCGTCACGGGACTTATCGCACGCCTGTACAACGCGGACGAAGGGCAAGTCTTGCTTGACGGCCACGATGTCAAAGACCTCGCTGTGCGATCTGTTCGCGGCCAGATCAGCCTCGTGCAACAAGAACCATGCCTCCTCGCCAGATCCATCCTCGAGAACATTGCACTAGGTCTGATTAACTCTCCAAAGCACGAGCATCTGCTTCAGACTCTCATGGGAGAATCACTTGGAAAGATCGCTGCCGCAGTAAGTGATGGTCAGGATCTCCGAGTAGCTGCTCAAGCCTACGAGAAGGAAGCACAGGAAATTGTCGAACTTGCACTCAATGCTGCGGCTTTGGCAGATGCGGCTGGATTCATCGAGCGTCTCGACGAAGGCTACGGCACTTCTGTGGGCAGCAAAGGGCATCTCATCAGCGGTGGCCAGAAGCAGAGAGTCTCACTCGCCCGTGCCTTGATCAAGGACCCGCGGATTCTCATTCTTGACGAGGCCACTGCTTCGCTCGATTCAGCATCTGAGCTTCGCATCCAGAGAGCATTGGAGAAAGTCGCCGTCGGCCGCACAGTCATCACTGTTGCTCATCGACTGTCGACCATCAGGAATGCGGACAACATCATTGTGATGCGCCAGGGTAGACTGATAGAGCAAGGGACGCACGACAACTTGCTCAATGCTGACGGCGCCTACGCTGGACTTGTACGCTTGCAAGGCTTGAACGTCAACGGCGGCAGCGACTCGGCAGACGAAGTGAGAGATGTCTCATCAATATCATCCGGCTCCACTGAAAGATTGCCTGAGAAATCGGAGCCAATCGAAACTTCCGTCCCAGATGATGCAGATGTCGCCAAAGACAAAGCTGCAGAGGTCGAGCCTGAAGATCCTGCAAAGCACCCCAACAAGGAGGCTGAGTCGTTCGCTGCAACCGCCAAATCGATGGGTGCCCTGTTCCGTCCGTACTCTTTTGTGCTCATCCTGGCTGTGACTGGAGCGATCATTATCGGCGGCACATATTGTGCATCGGCGGCGATTTTCGGTAATGTCGTTGGTAAGCTTAGCTACTGCGAGACGCCAGAGGATATTCGTTACGCCGGCCAGCTTTTCGGTGGCTTGTTCTTCATGCTCGCTGTCGTCGAGTTCCTCGCCAACTTCGTGTCCTGGTCCCTGTTTGGTTGGGTCGCAGAGCAAGTCATCTACAAGGTCCGTGTTCTATCACTGCGGTCGATCCTGGAGCAAGACTTGGCCTGGCACGAGTCGAAAGACAGGAACCCGTCGCTTCTGCTCGGCTTGATCTCGCAAGACAGTAATGCCCTGAACGGTCTTGCCGGCTCTGTCATCTGCACGATTCTGTCCATCATCGTTTCGCTCATCGCTACGATAACCATGACGCACATAATCGCGTGGAAGATCGCCCTCGTCTGCCTTTCTGTCGTCCCACTCCTCCTTGGAGCCGGATACATGCGTGTCACCACGGTAGCCACATTTGAAGAGCGCCACCTAGAAGCCTTCGCTAACTCCAACGCCATCACCATCGAAGCCATCAACTCGATGAAGACCGTCATGTGCTTCTCCCTCGAGCACGAAATCCTCAACACCTACCGTCGCTCTCTCCGCGAGCCCATGCGCGAGGTGATAAAACAAAGCGCGTGGGCCAACCTCTGGCTAGCCGTGGGCTATGGCCTCAGCAACTTCCTGTACGCCCTGGCATACTGGTGGGGATCGACGCGCATCGCCGCAGGAGAGTACACTCAAACGCAATTTTTCATCGTCCAGCTGGCGCTCCTCGTCAGCTCACAGCTCTGGGGCCAGGCCTTCGCGCTCGCACCAGACGTCTCTCGCGCTCTGCAAGCCACCCGTCGACTGCTGAACGTACTCGAGTTGGGGTCCACGAAGAATTTCTCCCTTGACCCTCCAGCGGACATCGAAGCCTCTGCACCTCCCAACGAGAAATCCCCATCCCCCGGCAGCGGCGCCAGCATCGCCTTCAAGGACGTCATGTTCTCCTACCCAGCTCGCCCAGACACCCGCGTTCTGCACGGCCTGACCCTCTCGGTCCGTCCAGGCCAATTCGCCGCCCTCGTCGGGCCCAGCGGTGCAGGCAAATCGACCATCATCTCGCTGATCGAGCGACTGTACCAGCCCTCAAGCGGCAGCGTGCACGTCAACAACCGCGACCTCGCCTACAACGTCAGCGACACTTCCTTCCGGGACGAAATCGCCTACGTGCCCCAGCAGAGCGTCATCTTCCACGGCAGTGTGCGCTACAATCTCACGCTGGGCGCGCGACCGGGACACACGCCCTCGCAAGTCGAGCTTGAAGACGCGTGCAAGCTTGCTAACATTCACGACACGATCCTTGAGCTGCCCGACGGGTACGACGCCGACTGCGGACCGAACGGCGACAGACTGTCAGGCGGACAAAAGCAACGCCTCGCAATCGCACGCGCATTGATCCGTCAACCGCGCCTGTTGCTCCTCGACGAGTCAACGAGCGCGCTCGACGCCGAGAGCGAGCGACTGCTGCAAGACGGGCTGGAGAAAGCCGCGGCGCGGCTGCGCATGACTGTCGTGGCGATCGCGCATAGGCTGTATACGATCCGCAAGGCGGATGTGATTTTCCTGATCGAGGAGGGAAGGTGTGTGGATCAGGGGACGCATGCGGAGTTGGTGGAGAGGAGTGAGAGTTATCGCGTGAATGCTTTGAGTCAGGCGGTTGGCAATTGAGATGTGAGAGGAGCTCGCGGAGGGGGAAGCTAAAACATAGATTAAAAGTAGAGATGGATTTTTGGCTAATATGCCTTTTTGTTCTTCGGGAAAGACACCTATCTTGCCAGAATGGACTTGATGTTGTTGGTAGACATAGATGTGGGCGATGAAGGGTGAGGTCGGTTCCTGGACCTTTCAATTATTCTGGCAAGATCGATAATGCGCATAGAACTTGCAATGTGGTATCTTTTGACACAAAATGTGTTCCCAAACTCTTCGCCTCGTAGCGTACAGACCGTATCATACATGCCATCTATATTGTACACCATCTCAGATGTTCCTGTCCAAAATCCCACCTAAATTCAAGGCAACTTCTCCGCCTCTTCAAGCAGCTCATCAATCTTGAACCCAGCATCGCCACCGCTGAATTGCTGCATCAGCTTCTCCCTCTTGGCCTTACTCTCCTTCGCGGCATCGGTCAAAGCCTCGAACCCGTAGAACTTCTGCAAGCACATCAAGAGCCACTTGCCCTCGTCTATGCTCACACCACGATCCTCCATGACGCGACCCTCCATGAGCACAAGCTCGTTGCTGCTGACGAGATCCGTGTGGTGGGTGACAGTCGTGTGAGGCTGGGCGAACTCGCCGCGCAGCTTGAACTCCGCGAGAGAAGTGAAGAGGACGGTGGCGGTGGTTTCGGAGGGGAAAGTCCACTGCAGGAAGTGGATTTCGGCGCCCTCGTCTTTCTTAGGCAAGGGAAGGATGAATTGCGGGTGCTTGCGAGCGGCGGCGGCGATGCGGCGGAAAGTCTCTGCTTGCATGGTTGCGCAGAGGGATTGAGGGTCGCGGACGTGGCGCAGACGCCAGATGGCTTCGACTTCTTTGTCGGGCAGGGCGGAGGTCTTCTCGACGTCGATGAAGCTGTCCAGGGTCTTTACATCCTTGCTCTTGCTTTTGGGGACGGTGGAGGCGCCTTCTAGAGGGTTCTCGGGCAGAGGCTCCGGGGGTGGAGGGGCCTGGAAGGGGATGCTGGAAGCGGCCTCGGCTGGGGTGGGAGGTTTTGACTGTTGCTGTTGCGTCGATTGGGCGGCACCCTTGTTGAGCGGAGCAGTAGCACCAGGGACTTCGGCCTTCTCTTTCAGGGAATCGATCTTTTCCTTGTAGGACTCCTTCAGCTCTTCGACGCTGGCCTTGCCCTCAGCCTTGGCCTTCTGCTCGAGCTTCGCGCGGTACTTGTCAAGCACGGCATCGGATTTCTGGTGCGTGGCGAGGAAACGCACGTCGTGGACCTGGGCCCAGCGGCGTTGGTAGCATCGGAAAGGCGCAGAGATGGACCAGGCGGTGCGGCGCAGGATAGGCGCCGCGTTGTTGACGGCGACCATGTCGAAGTCGGTCCAGCGCTGCATCAATTGGGGGGATGGTGGGGGAGATGGGTGATTGACTGGTCGTCGACATGTACATGTATATAGTATCGAAAGTCACAAGCTTCACTTACGTGAGGCATCTGTATCTGAAGCCTGAGGCAAGTATGTCTCGATTAGGCAGGAGGCAGACTAGAAACGGAGGAGACGGAGATGCCGCCGGCTCCAGATCTGATAGCAAGGGGAATGTGGGGAAGCGCTCACGTGAAGGCATCCAGAGTGTCTTGAAGTGACGACAGATCTTGAGCCGACATATCCGTCTGATGAGTACATGGGGGGCTGGCACCTCGGCTTCGGTATTGGTGTTGGTGACGATCCCTGTCAGACAGACCGAGGTCGCGCAAAAATCATAATGTCCCGCCGATGTGCAGTTGGATCTGCTTGCGATGGATCTCTCGTCTTCAATACACACTGCTTGATTAGTTGATTCTCCGTCACCAATATGCCTACTGACTCCAGCTACCCTTCATTCGACATTCCTGATGTCGGCCTCTGGGACTTTCTTTTCGAACGAAAAGACAGGGAGTTTCCCGACGACAAAGGTGAGGAAGGTCGATAACATGTCGAATCGCAATGGATCAAGCCACTGACAAGGTACCCAGTGATTTACCTCGACCCGTATGCCAATCGTTCGTACACCTACCAGCAAGTCAAGCAATTGGCAGCGGATTTCGGCAAGGGCCTCAAGGGCAGCTGGGAATGGCAAAAAGGCGACGTGCTCGCTCTATACACGCCCAACTGCATTGACACACCTGTTGTCACCTGGGGTACTCTGTGGGCAGGCGGTATCGTCTCGCCCGCAAACCCTGGCTACAGCGTTGAGGAGCTTGCCTTCCAATTGAAAGACAGCGGCGCAAAGGCTTTGGTAACCCAATGGGACCAGCTGGGGAATGCCACTAAGGCTGCCCAGCAAGTGGGCATCCCGGAAGACCGCATCATATTGATCGGCGACAAGAAAGATCCGGATGCGCGTTTCAAGCACTTCTCATCCATCCGCAACATCGCCGGAACCTCACGCTACCGCCGCACTAAAGTTAACCCGGACAAAGATCTCGCCTTCCTCGTCTACTCATCTGGCACGACCGGACTTCCCAAGGGCGTCATGCTGAGCCACCGGAACATCGTGTCCAACACCCTGCAACTCACTCGTGGCGAAGCTCCAGATCTCAGCTGGAAGCCTCGAGCAGATGCGCCTGATGGAGACAGCATACTCGCATTCCTCCCATTCTTCCACATTTACGGCCTCACATGTCTGCTCCACCAAAGCATCTACTCAGGCTACAAGTGCGTGGTGATGCCCAAGTTCGACCTCGAAGCCTGGTGCAAGTTCGTCCAAGACCACAAAATTACCTTCGCATACGTGGTGCCACCAGTCGTGCTGCTCCTCTCGAAACACCCAGTCGTAGACAAGTACGATCTCAGTACTATTCGAATGATGAACTCCGGCGCTGCGCCACTCACCCGCGAGCTCGTGGATGCAGTCTACAAGCGGAAAGGACTGAAGATTAAGCAAGGGTACGGTCTCAGCGAAACATCGCCAACAACACACACCCAGCCTTGGGCAGACTGGTACAAAACCATGGGCTCTGTCGGGACACTTTTGCCCAACATGACCGCCAAGTACATCGGCGCGGACGAGAAAGAAGTGGCTGCCGGCGAGGTTGGCGAGCTGTGGATCAAGGGCCCCAACGTCTTCAAGGGATACCACAACAATCCCGAAGGCACGCGCAACGCCCTCACTGAAGATGGGTATTTCAAGACAGGCGATGTCGGCTACCAAGATTCCAACGGCAACTTCTACATCACAGACCGCATCAAAGAGCTGATTAAATACAAAGGCTTCCAAGTGCCGCCCGCCGAGCTGGAAGGAATCCTATCTGCGCACGAGAAGATTGCCGACGTGGCAGTATTAGGCGTGTACAAGGAAGACCTAGCCTCAGAGGTACCGCTGGCGTACGTGGTGCCAAAGGCAGGAGAGAAAGGGTCGAAGGAACTGGAGAGGGAGATTGTCGATTTCTTGAACGGCAAGGTTGCGAATCACAAGAAGCTGAGGGGTGGAGTCAAGTTCACGGATGAGATCCCCAAGAGCGTCAGTGGGAAGATCTTGCGTAGGGTGTTGAAGGAGAAGTTGAAGGCGGACGTTGATCATGGAAAGGTCAAGGCGAAGTTGTAGAGAGGGTTTAGGGTGACTTGATGGAGCATGATATGTTTAAAATTCAGATATGTGAGAATATACTCTTCAACGTTACAATCGTTTTCAAAGGTGCACATGACTGTTTAATTGATATTGCAGTATTTCGTCAATCAAATTGATGTACATGTATACGGCAACCGCAGCTATACCCCAGTTAAGCTTCCCCCACTTCACGCAACGGCCACCAAAACAAGCCTACGCGATCTCTCTCCAGTCTCCAGCCACGCTGATTGTTGCCGAGGCGCATCCTCGACCCTGCCACTCGCAGTCAACTCACTCTCTTTCACCGACATACCATCATCCTGCTATACAAACGACAACACAACATCCCCGCCGATCTGTATCGCGCGCGTCAATGCGGCCGCCATAAACAACCCACCCAAACATGGCCAACGACCGAGGAGGACAGCGCAGCCGCCGCCCTCTCTACGCACCCCCTTCGACCGGCCGCCAGCAGAGCACGCTGGGCTACTGGGTGCCCCTGATCACAATCAGCACCATCGCCATCGGCGGCCTGGCAGCATGGATCTGGTCCGAACGCAGCGACAGCGACGAGGACGACCGTCCGCAGCACGATAAGCCGCCGCGTCCAGCCACCGGCATGGGCGGATCTTACCCAACTCAAGGCGCGCAACCTTATCCCGGCCCGCCGGCTCCAGGCCAGGAGTCTGGTGCGCCACCACCTTCGCAGCAGAGTGCAGGCATGCCGCCCTTCCAGGGCCCGATTCCCAGCCAGTCTTCGGGCCCGCAGGGTGGGCCACCGCCGCCCGTGGGAGGAGAGGCTGCGAGCTATTACTCTGGTAGCAGAGGTGCGCAGACGGAGCAGCAGCAGCGCGAGGAGGCTTCATGGTACGGGCAGGTGAGAGGCGCGATCCGTCGCACGCCTTCGCCTCAGCAGTTCTTCGACTCGGCTTCGAAGCAGGTCGGCGCTGCTGCGGCTGCGGCAGGCGCGGCGTTGGGCAGCATCATGGAAGAAGACAAGGATGCCTACCGCGAGGACGGAAGCAGGAGGCGTGGTAGGGAGGCAGAGGGTGAGGTTTTCAGCGACCACGAAAGGTGGTCTGAGGAGGCTGAGGAGAAGACTCGTGTTGGTGCCGTCGAAGCCGCAAGCGAGAAGAGGGCTGATGCTGCTCTCAGGAGCGCGAAAGGCGACAAGGGAAAGGGCAAGGCTAAGAAGGCCGTTGCCGTTGTCGTGAGCGCGGATACTGGTAGCGACAGCTCTTACGAACACGACACCACTTACCAGACCGAGCATGCTGTATGTTTTCCTTTAAACCTCGCTTCTTCACGCAGCTTAACTAACAATAATCCTTCCAGTCCATCCTCTCCCACCTGCCCACCGAGCACGACCCCAGCACCACCGACCTCTTCGTCCTGATCTACGCGCCGACTCTCACCTCCCTTCCCCCACTCAACTACCAACCGCCCAACCCCGAAGCAACCTCCGGTCTCGGCTCATCCTACTCCCAAATCTCCACACCCGCAGCCACACCGGGCAGCGAACTGCAATCGATCTCGCCCCAACCGACCGAAACCGCCCCCTACCCGAAAGCCTTCAATACGCTCTACCAACAATCCCTCACGCTCGTCTCCGACTCCTCGCGCATCCTGCCCTTCACCACGCCCACCGGCTACGTGCAAATGCTCAAGCACCTCGCGCCCAAACTGGTGTACATCACCGACGCACTATCCGGCACGGACGGCGACGGCGTGGCGCAGCTGCGCGGCTGGGTGGGCAGGACGATCGTGGTCGCCGGCGAGGGCTTGGCGGACACGGAGACGGAGGACGAGGGTGGCGCGCACGGTGGTGACAGGACCAGGTGGTACGACAGGAGCAGTATGGTCGGCTTGGGGAAGGAGGTGGAGGTCGTGGACGCTAGTCGTGTGGGCGAGGATTGGGCGAGGAGGGTTGGTGGAAGGGAGTAAAGTTGAAGGAAGGGCTTTCAATGCTGTGGAATGGTTTGATGATTGTTTTGGAATGGGCTAATGCGAGTGACTGGGTTGAGATGAGTAGACTGAAGTGGGATTGCACGTTCAACGCCGCGTTGAGACAAATGTCGCTTGAGACTTGGTCTTCTTGATTGGATGATGACTTTTATTTGGCTTTGGCTTGTAGCTTTTGATTCCCCTTCCTTACGGAAGAAGTATGACATTTTCCCTCTGTTGAGCAAGTTATGACTGACTACTGTTAGTCTGCGTTGTCTTTCTTGAACTCAAGGCGAACTATAGGGACCTTAATTGTTTCATTATCATGGATCTTATCGATCGTTCGCGTGAAATCGTTCAATTCTTCAATGCAGGAACAATGATCGGACGAAGCTGATATATGCGTACCTCTGACGGAGATATGTAGGTTCGGGAATGAGTCTCAACGATAAAGGCTTTGCTCTCGGGGGCGAGTACGCATACTGTCAGACGGAAGAGGCTGTTATTAATCTTGTCAGATGGAAAATTGCTAACAACCTGTGTCCCAGGGGCATCTAGTACGATTGTTGAACGGAACCAGCCGATACTACCTCCTACCATGCTCATGATGGGAACACATCAATGCAATGACCATGTCGTATCTCAGGGTCGTCTGATTCTTTTATCAGACGGATGCGGCTGATTGTACCATGATCATAGCGAAACACGCCAGTGTATTGACCCAATGTCAAGGACCATGCCCATCTATTCTTAGTTGGGTGGGCTTGTTGTCTTGTCTTCTGGCTCATCGATCGTTCAAGAGAAAATACATGTAGCCAAAAGGCGAAGGCTCGCGTCACCCAGCGCTAGAAGGTAGCGAATCTGGGTGGGGCTGGGCCTCTACACCCTTCGCAGTTTTGGGCTACCTCTTAACATTTCTAGTCGACGGCTACATCATTGAAGCGCTGGTCAACTCTGTCCGTCCACTGGAAGGATGACAAAAGACGCCCACCTCCGCATGGTTGTCTCTGGGCAATGCTTAGGGTGGCAGGACGCAGCCCAAGCAGGTAAGCGAAGCAACGGGGGAGCATTTCCGACATCACGGGATTTCATGTACGATGAGGATCATCTCACCGTTCCTCATCGTCTATCTAGGACTGGAATTTTCGATAGCTGCATATGACCACAAAGATCACGTCGGAGGCGTTTGTTCATCAAAGCACTCTACAAGGATAACTATCACTACTTCTTTCTGTCGCTGATTTCGTGGGACAGGAGGCCAGCTTTTCCCAAGAGCCCCTTCTCACTCTCACAACCGGTGTCGTCAAGTCCCTCAGAGAGAGCTTCCAGCCGCCTCTTGGCCGTACGGCGCCGTCCAGCTTTGCGTATGGCGCGGAACATGATTGCGAGATATAGGAGCGTTAGGGTCGCGACGATGAAACAGACACATATCTTTTCTCCTGGGCGAAATAGATGCTTTCAGCCCTTGGGCCCGACAACCTTGGCAAGCCAGATCTTGAACTCGTAAGGCAAGCATGGATAATCACCCTCGCCACCCTGCATCACCTTGTCCATTTCGCAGCAGACGTTGGGCAAGACGCCACCGAAACCGATTGGATGGCCAAATGTCAACCAAGTCGGCAGAGATATACGATGATACGCAGAGATGGAAGCAGCGATTGGAACCCATATGGAGACCAGCGGGAGGGCAGGAATCGCGAGTTGGAACTCGCTGATATCCCAGTGCCTTGCGATTCTCGATGCAGTCATAGGGGCCATTGTTGCGAAACCGTTCCCAATGTTCCTAACAGTCTCAGAGAAATCGTGGGCTTCTCCTAAAAGTTGTTCGTATGCCTCGTGCGAAATTGTGCAGGCCATAGCCGAAGACAAACCACCTGGACAGCTTTCGCAGATCAAGGAAACCGTCGGAAGGTGGTAGCCAAGTGAAGTCGCTGATGTTGAGCCAGTCTAGATGTCGCAAGACCAGCCGCAGGTTCCTCGGATTGAGCGGCGGATAATATATGCGCAGGTAGCACAGGCGTCTTGCGTGTCGGAGTGTTGCGGTGTTCGCTGGCTGTGTGTTGTGTGCGTTCGAATTCGGGATTGTTATGTCGAGGAAAAGAGGGCGAAAAGCCAGGGGCTTCGAGGATGGTCACTTATGCGAACAGACAGACACTGCCACAGGCGACCGCATGAGCATCAAACCCTAATGCTGAATGTGCGGATCTTAGATAAGTACCGCTTGATGTTGGCAAATGAAAGCAGGCACGGAGATCACCTCCTGCCATCCATGTACAGTTGCTCATTCCTCCCTCAATCACCGACCAACCACGAGAGCCTGTGAGTATCGACTCGCATCGGAAAGGGCGTGGGTCGGCTGGCAAGTGCGTGTGGGAATTTGCGAGATTGAGAGCTGTGAATACCTACCACCAGTTGATAAAGCGGTTAGTCTCTATAGTCAGTGAGGTAGCATCACCTACGTCGGCTCGGCGAGACACATGATCATTCCTGAGAGACTGCGTAGTCCTTTTCCAAAGCCTCGATGACGAATTGGCGTGCTTGTCACCGAATACATTTACATTAAAGGCAGCAGCCTAGATGACCCGGCAGACAAGCCCGGACACGCCTCCTGATGCTGTTGTTGACCGTCGACTCATCCGAGTATTGGCCTGAGAAATCGTATTTGCATGGCATACTGCGGCATCGTCACTCGAAGTGGCAGATTCCGTGGTCGATCGCTGCAGAGGCTTGACTTCGTAGTTTGGTAGTTCGTATCCAGAGATCCGTACATAGGTGAGCCCTGGTGGCGTGGACCGAGAGATTAATCGATCTGCCATAGGTGATGCATATTATCAGACACGCATCATGGGCAGCAAATCAATGGTAGTAGACTGTCGTTTGTAAGTAAGGTAGTGCAGCAAATGGCTGGATCAAGATGCGTGAGCAGCACGCTCTCGCAATGAGTGTGGAGCAGTCGACGATGTTGGCATATCAAGTTGTATGGTCCACCAGCGAGATCCAGTCACGACCGACTGATATCTCCCAGCAAAATCTCTCAAGCGGTAGTGTATCACCTGCACGATGAAACTCATTACTCAATGCAAAAGGGGCGGCGACGAGGCCATCCTTCGTGTCATATCCCCGGAAACACTGCCGCACGAGGCATGCTAGCAGGCTCATGATCTCCACAATATTGCGATCGTGGATTTTGTTAGTAATTGATATATGTGCAGAAGCATGAGCAGATGTTGTAGGAAGAAGGCCGATGTCACCTTGAAGTTGGCGTGATGATAATAAAAGCGGGTCTGGTCTGAGTGCCTGCCATCCTGAGCGTAGCGGTATAGAAACATGCCCGATAACAATGAGGATAATGCCAGCTTTCAAGCTCCTGTTCAACACAAGCTTTATCTCTTACAAAACGCGCTCCTGCAGATACGCTGATCTCACCAATGGACGTCTGTTCCACTGCTTGAAAAGAAGGTTACGCTTGGGCACGGTTCCTGACGCCTCCACCCGCCAGCCTCGCACATCATCTCTCTCTCTGCATGTACAAGTGCGGAGTCGTATCGCGAGATACCGGCCTGAGCCATGATAACTTACGTGATTACCAAGGTAAACTAAGCTTTTCATGAGGATCTCTTGAGTACAAGTATGGCACCGCCATTGCCTGCGTTTTGCGAGGGTCATCGCAATATTTCATCATGTTTCTCAGTGGAGGTATTTTCTCGGCTCTGCTGCTCGCTCATTTAGCGACTGGCTCGCCAGGAAGGCGTCCGTCTGGATATGGTCATCACTCAGGTCATGGGCAAGACGAGTTAGGGGCTGTCGCTTCTGAGAGCTCAATATGCAGCCGTATCGGCACGGATATATTGAAGGATGGTGGCAATGCCGCCGATAGCTTGATTGCCACGACTTTCTGCGTCGGTGTCGTTGGAATGGTGAGACTGATTTTTCAGACAACTCAGACTCCATGCTCACAAATTTCCAGTATCATTCGGGCATCGCGGGCGGTGGATTCATGCTCGTCCGTGGCAGCAATGGCTCTTACGAATTCATTGACTTCAGAGAGACGGCGCCTGCAGCAGCTTTCCAGGACATGTACGTCAACAACACCAACAGCAGCATCTATACCGGGCTTGCTAGTGGCGTGCCTGGCGAGATTCGCGGTCTGGAGCGCCTCCATCAAGGTTATGCCTCGAAGTCTTGGGAGTCACTGGTCTGGCCTGCCGTGAAGGTCGCCCGAGATGGCTTCCCAGTCACGCCTGATCTTGTTCGCTACATGGACTCTGCGGTCGCTGGCATAGAAAACTTTCTTGTCAACGACCCGGCATGGGCTATTGACTTCGCACCAAATGGAACTCTGCTAGGTTTGGGGGACACTATCACCAGGCGACGATATGCTGATACCCTGGAGGCCATTGCCAAAAGAGGTGAGATGTTGCAAAATCGCCTCGTCAGAATAGAGCTAACCGTGAGAAGGTCCGGACGCCTTCTACTCTGGTCCGATAGCTGAAGCAACAATCAAAACGTTGAACGCCACAGGCGGCACTATGACCCTCGAAGACCTGAGTAACTACAGCGTTGCCATCAGAGATCCTGCTGGAATCAACTACCGGGACTACATGATCCACAGTTGTAGTGCCCCGTCTTCTGGCACAGTTGCCATGAGTGCCATGAAAATCATTGAAGGCTACCCAGATATCGGCCAAGCCGCCACCGTCAATCTGAGCACACATAGATTTGATGAGGCTCTGCGATTTGCCTACGGTCAGCGCAGCGAGCTCGGCGATCCATCGTTCGTTGAAGGCCTGGACAAGTACCAAGCGGATATGCTCAGCGATGAGACAGCGAACGCTGTTCGAGCAAAGCTTGATGATAATCGCACACAGAACGTCTCTGCCTATGACCCAGATGGCTTCGAATCTCTGGAAACACCAGGAACAAGTGCAATTGTCGCATCAGATGCCAGTGGCATGGCGATCGCACTTACTACGACGGTTAACCTTCTGTTCGGATCGCATGTCATTGTCCCAGAGACGGGTGTGATCATGAACAACGAGATGAACGACTTCTCCATTCCTGGTTCCTCGAACGCCTTCGGATTTATCCCCTCGCCCGCAAACTACATCCGTCCAGGCAAGCGCCCTCTCAGTTCCATCTCACCTACCATCGTCGAACACTCTGACGGAAAGTTGTACTTTGTCGTGGCATCAGCAGGAGGCAGTAGGATCATCACGGCCGTTATTCAGAACCTGTGGCACGTCTTGGACCAGAATGCTACGGCTGCGGAGGCTCTGGCAGAGCCAAGATTGCACGATCAGCTGGTGCCGAATCAGGTCAGCTTTGAGTATGCATATGACAACGCGACCGTTGCTTTCTTGAAGGAGAGAGGCCACAACGTGACCTGGACGGCGCCTGGCGGATCAACTGCCCAGTCTCTGAGGCTTTTGAGGAACGGTACCTTTGAGGCTGCTGGAGAGCCTAGACAGCTTAACAGCGGTGGGTTTGCCGTTTAGATTGCATCAATCAAAATCCCTGGCTTTCGTTCCCCGCTCCAGGTAATTTATGTTTTCTGTAGCACTGAAAATTGATTGTCAATCTGAGATATGTTCTTTCCTGATGCTTGTGTGATTACCTAATCACTTGAAGTGGGGCTGAGAACGACATCATTATCGCCAACAATTCCCACGCAACATCTTGACTTGAAGCCAAGGAATACGCGAACAATGTAGCGCAAAGTATGTGATGTACTTGAGAAAGCACAACGACTACTCCTCATACACCCTATTGCAATGCGGTAAGCCAAACGAGCCGTTGATCATGGCGCTGTTGAACCTTTCTTCACCTTCTCCAATCCTCCTTACCTCCACCGCAATAATCCTCTTGATATCCGCCCTGATCCACCGCGCCTTCTTCTCGCATCTCTCTCGCATACCAGGGCCATTCATCTGCCGCTTTACCTCCCTCTGGATCTGGCACCAATCCTACGTCGGCCACGAAGCGCGTCTGATCACCTCTCTCCACGAAAAGTACGGCCCTGTCGTCCGCATCGGTCCCACAGATTGCGTGATATCCGACGGAGCAGCTTTAAATGCGATTTACAACGAGCGAGGCGGGTTTCGCAAAGCGGACTGCTATGCGAACTTCGACTTCGAGGGCCATGCGACTATATTCAGCGCCAGAGATGTGGAGTATCGGAATGCGCGGAGTAAGGCTGTCATGCCGTTGTTTAGTACTGGGAACATAAGAGCAGGGCAACATGTGATCGAGGCGTGCGTGAAGAGGTTCGTTGATAGGGTGAGGCAGGAGGCTCGTTCTGGGGAGCCGGTGGATATCTTGAATTTGAGCAGGAGTCTTGCTTTGGACGCTGTGAGCTCGTATCTTTTTGGAAGGCCATATGGTGGCATTGAGGAGAAGAGTGACAGGTTGAGTGCGAGTGTGTTTGTGGATATGCTGGTCGCTACTGGGCGCTTTTTCTTCTTGCCCCATCGCCTCTTCGTTGCTGTCGAGACTTTGAGCGCATGGCTATGGCCCAGCACAAATGCTTCGATCGAAGCTGGAGGCGCGAAGCTGGACTCTTTTGCTAGGCAAATCGTCAAGGATACTCCTGCAGGTGATGAGACATATCAGGGCCGCCTCAAGAAGGCCGGCGTGAGTGATCATGAGAATGAGGTCCAGTGCATGGACTTGATGTTCGCAGGTACAGACTCAACCGGGACGAACCTGAGCAAGCTCATCTGGCGATTGGCACGGTCGCCGCATGTGTAAGTTGTCTCACTTTTTCTCACCTTCGCCATGCTTACAAAGTGTTAGATATCAGCGCCTGCATGAAGAGGTCACGAGAGCGGATGCGGCTGACCCATCTCTGTCCTACAATCTCCAGAACCTCGATTATTTGAATGCCGTGATTCGAGAAGGCCTACGCATGGGCATGTCCACCCCAACGCGCATTCCTCGAGTCGTGCCTCTCGGCGGCTGGTATTTCCGTGATTATTACTTTCCCGAAGGCAGCACGGTGGGCTGCCAGCCTTACACTCTACATTTCAATCCAGCTGTGTTCCCCGACCCTTTCGCTTTCAAACCAGAACGATGGTTAGACGAGCCATCCCCGGAGATGCAACGAGACTGGGTTCCGTTCTCGCTCGGCCAGAGAGCATGTCTTGCAAGAAATCTGGCGCAAAGCGAACTACAGATTGCACTCCGGGCGGTCGCCAGGGAGAACTTGTTGAACGGCGCCACTGCGATCGGTGACAATATCGAAATTTACGACTGGTTCAACAGCAAATTGGTCGGAGACAGGCTTGATCTGGTTTGGGATTCGAACTGATTCTGGGTCCAGCAGGGAATCTGTCTCTCAACGTCATATAGGCGCTCTGCTAAACTAGAGGAACTGATACTTTCGTACTTGTCGCGGAGATGCATGTAGAGGTTGGCCAATGTACAGAAGGCAATTGCGCATTTTGTCGTGCGGGTGCAGCCACGACAACAGCTCGGCATGTGAAGAAGGAGCGATGAGTTCGCTCCTGCCTCGTGAGCGCCATCCCTCGACCTCGTCTCAATTCTTCATTTCAGCCCCCCATCACTGTTCGCACGCCTCTCCTTCACCCAGGCCCCATTTCCTAATACCACAGTAAAAGATAGCAGCACTCCGAGCGATGGTACGCCACTGAGAACCAACCACACAAACTACACCGTGTCCGCTAACACGCCCAGGCACCCAAAACAAACTGCGCGCCCGGCAAACTGGCCGCAGCGCTCAATTACATGCAACAGTCTCGCGTAGCCCACACGATCAAGGATCTCGAGAAGAGCCTCCCAGCAGCCACGCAAATAAACGGCATGCAAGTGAAGGGTGAGCAAGCAGCCACTCGAGAACCTCCATCCACACACTAATTAGGCACGGTATAGACTACATCCAAGCCCTGCAAGACGAGAACAAGATCCGCGGTGAGAAAATCGGCTCTGGGAACTGGTATTGGTCCTTCGTCAGCGACGACAAGGTTGCGCGCGAGAAAGCGCTGGAAGACGCCAAAACTGCATACGAGAAAGCCGCGGCAGTCACAGAAGAGCTACAGAGCAAGCTCGCCGAAGCAGAAGCGCAGCACAAGCGAGACGACGAAGTGCTTGAATGTGGTGGCGAGAGTCGTGAGGAGCTGATGGCTGTGAAGAGGCAGCTGGAGCTTGAGACTGAGGCCATACGCCGCGAGCTGGCTGCGTACAGTGACAACGATCCGGCGGAGTTGGAGAGGAAAGCAACAGAGGCGGCGGGGTGGAGGGTTGCTGCTGAGGAGTGCACGGATGACATTTACTCTATGGAGGGATGGTTGAAGAGCGCTGTTGGCGGTGATGGGGAGGGCTTTGCCGCGATGCTTGAGCAAGTTTATGACAAGGAGTTCGATGTTGAGGGGAAAACGCTGAGGGAGCTCACCTGATGGTGGGTCAGGATGATGGTCAGACAAACCCCTGAACAATGGAAATGGAGAGGCCGACAAGTAGTTTCATATGGCTTTGCAGCAAGGAAGCATGGGACACATGATGTATCATCAGTTCACATTCACTGGAGAGGAGAACGTATGCTTCAGATCGTACGGGAACAGACCCAAAATCATTCAGCATCAACTCTCAACCTCAAACCCTCCCAAAACCATTCCGCCTCCCTCGTCAAATTCGTTTCTTGAAGCGGGACCTCCCACAGAGTACGATTGACCTCCAAACCGTCCATCCACTCCCCCATGACCTTCTCCTTATCGCTCACGCCCGGGAAATGCAACGCCATATCGCCATGCCGCACTTTATACGAGAACTCTTCGTCCCCGCCCGCTAGATACGCGTTAAACCAGCGAGAGGGTACGAACACCGCGCCGTCCTTGAACTCGCCTTCGTGCATTAGATTCGACATTGCAGATTGCTCCACGAAGGGAAGATCGTCGTCTGGTTTGAACGAGCGATAGGCTAGTACAGCCGTCATCAAGTCCACGCTCCAAGACGAGACGCGCAGGAAGAAGACCCCGGCGTTCAGCCCATTCCAGTCTTTCGTGAAGAGGGCGTAGACGTTGGGCATGTCGGGAAGTGGAAGGAAGGTTTCGAGTGGGATCTGCCGGTTGAGGATCATGGTATCGGCATCGAACCAGGCTAGCCATTGGAGGCGTTCTTTCTCCGGTTTCAGCAATTCTAGAAGCATCACTTCTAGTAGAGCGGCTTGCTTCGACCACATGCCGTCCATGATGGATTCGTCGAGGATGTAGGCTGGGTAACGATGGAGTTTGTTGTGTTCGACGTGGGTGTTTAGCGC
The DNA here is from genome assembly GCA_001931905.2 of Cladosporium sp. IMV 00045. Lineage (NCBI taxonomy): Eukaryota > Fungi > Ascomycota > Dothideomycetes > Cladosporiales > Cladosporiaceae > Cladosporium > Cladosporium sp. IMV 00045. Next base: position 23,814 of record MSJI02000245.1, read on the forward strand.
TCTGTAATAGCCACTACCCCAGGAGCCGTAGATGGACGTACACTTTCCGATCTTAGCATGGCGACGGGGCGGCGTCTGATTGGAGTATGCGCCTAGGCTCGTGTAGTTGTAGTGGGATGTCTCTTCGCGAGATGGCCAGATGAGACTGTTCGGAACCCGCCAAGACGATGTGTTGAAGGGTAGCCTTGCCGATAGATTGACATGTTTGTGGCCTCGGGAAAGTCGTGCTAGCTCGTGGGCTGTTTCGAAGATACCAAGTATGGCCAGACAGAGCACCGCACACGTTGCCATATGATGGAGGTCGTGCATTCCTTCAGCACTCTCAAGTAAGTAGACAACAGATTACTGGCGAGCAAATAAGCGGTATTTTGATCAAAGCATGAAACTGAAGTGTACAATCCCTTGAGTAATCATCAATCTCAGAACGCGAAACCGGGTTTTTACGAATTCAAGCCAGAATACCTACTTACGCTCTCGCCATTTGCGTACGCTATACTACTCGACAGGCAGTCAGGCCCCTGAGCCGACATCCTGTCAAACGAATCGAATGATGCTTAGCACGACGATGGCTTCAGCTCCTGTCGAGAAGGTCTCACGTCTACTGTCGTGTACTCCGAAGTCAGCAGTGATTGTGTCTCACAGGCGCTCTTTGTCACAGAAAGACAAGGGAAGGGATTGCGCCGAACGACGCCCACAACCGTGGCGTGCGTTCAAGGCTGATATATATGGTCGTTCCAGGAAATTGGCGTTGAAAACCGCTCACGATGATTAGTTCAGGTCGACCGCCACGATCACTCGTAAAGGGCTGCGTGTGACTCTTGATGAAACGCCGCTGCAACCATCCGAATTGAAAATGATGTGGCTTTTTGAGATCACGTCTCCTAACATTTGCGGCTGTATGTGGCTGGGCGATCGCTGTGGTCAATGTCGATTTGATTGATATCCCATCTCATTATAATTTTGCAGCGAGAAGCATTCGATTGCATGGCTCGGGATCTTGCGCTTTGGGGCTGAGTAACAATATCAAGATCCGAGGAGGCTGCTTGGTACTTCGTAGGTATTCATACCTTTGATAGAACACAGAGGCTCGGGCACAAACTGGCGTTCTTGAGCAGTTACAGGCGATGGCAGGACATGAATAAATAAATTTGTCCGAACGGAGCCAGATGCAGGTTGGCAGGGAGGCTAGGAGTGAGGATGTGGGAGGGCAAGTGGATAGACTTTCGGCGGGCCCCGCAACGACGCGATCTCGCGTTCCTCCTTTGATTTTGACGCGTCGGTCGCCGGAGTGACAGAGAGCTGTTTCCGATTCTGAGAGAGCTAACCGCCCAACTTTCGGTATGCGACAGCATTGACACTCCCCACCTACCCATACCAACTCTCACACATATCGCGCTCTGTCCTCAACATCATGGCGCTCCTCCAGACCAAGTTCTTGGTCGACTACCAAGCACAGCAGGGCGCATTCGAGGACTTTCTGCGCAACTTCAAGTCCTCCTCGACCGAGACTGAGGATGCCCTGGAGGATCTCAACCTGAACGGCGACGGCGACAGCGATGACTACGATTTCATGGACGATGCCGGAGGCGCGCAAAATGGGAGGAGAAAGACCAAGAACAAGTACATGGACATGTTGCAGAAGGTCTCAGAAAGGAAGCTGGATCAGGTCCTGGTGAGCCTGGACGACCTTCAGGAGTTCGAGAAAACATTACCAGAAGACTCGAACATGCAGCTTGTTGCGTCTATTGAGAAGAACGCTTATCACTACATTGAGATCATTTCGCGAGCGGTCGATAACCTGCTCCCTAAACCATCGCAGGAGGTGACCTTCAAGGATGATGTGCTGGACATCATCATGACCCAACGAGCACAATACAACGAGACGATCACACGGCAACTGGAGGCTAGCGGTGATGAACAGGCAGCCGCCGCGTCTCTCTTTCCCAAAGCCTTGACCCGCAGATACACTCTCAATTTCAAGCCTGTCACCCCCTCAGGATCAAGCAGCGAAATCAGCAAGAAGGCCCTGGCCGTGCGCAATGTGCGCGGCGACCACCTCGGAAACCTGATCACCGTACGAGGTATTGCGACCAGGGTATCAGATGTCAAGCCTTCGGTGCAAGTCAACGCCTACTCTTGCGACCGCTGCGGTCACGAAATCTTCCAGCCCGTCACGACGCAGAACTTCACTCCCCTAATCGAGTGTGACTCCTCCGCATGCAACTCCAACAACTCAAAGGGCCAGCTGGTCCTGTCTACACGCGCCTCGAGATTCGTGCCCTTCCAAGAAATCAAGATCCAAGAAATGGCAGACCAAGTACCTGTTGGTCACATCCCTCGTCAGCTCACTGTGCAATGCCACGGCGAACTTTGTCGCCAGATCAACCCCGGTGATGTCGTGGATATTGCGGGTATCTTCCTGCCTATACCCTATACCGGCTTCAAAGCGATCAAGGCTGGTTTGCTTACAGACACCTACTTGGAGGCCCAGTACGTGCACCAGCACAAGAAGGCGTACGACAACATGGTCCTGGCTCCCACGACCAT
>MSJI02000246.1:0-18223 GCA_001931905.2 Cladosporium sp. IMV 00045
GTAGCACGCGATCTGCTCGCAAGCGAGAGGACTTTTCTGGCCTGGGCAAGGAGCGGTCTCGGCTTCATCGCGCTCGGCGTTGCCCTCGAGAAGGTGGAAGCCTTTGCTTCGATCTCGCCTCAGTTGCTGCAGCTTGAGAACAAGAATACCAGGACGGCCGCCGCTGTTCTTGTCGGGAGTGGCAGTCTTTGTGTCGCGCATGGAACACAGAGATATTTTGCCTCGCTGTCGCTGATGCGACAAGGCCTGTTCCAGCCCAACATTGTGGGAGTGAGCTTGATGGCGGCGACTTGCATCGGTGTCGCATTTGCAGGAACTCTACTGGTACTGGACAACGAAGGGGGTCGGCGCAAGGGTAAAGATTTCGGCCTCAGCACATAGATGAGTCGAGATCAGGGGGACGACAGAAGGAGAGAGGAGGCAAGTGGGAGGGGAGGAGGGGTTAGAGGGGGAGACAGGGGGTGAGGAAGGAAAGAGGAGAAGGAGGGAAAGGGATAGTATCCATCCCTTCCCCATCCGCATACAAAGGATCAACACTCTCCAGACAAGCTACAACTTCCGTCTCTCAGAAGCTTGACTTGCGCATATGCACTCCCACTGAAAACCCGGGTACGTCGTGATATGGCTAGGCCGGTATCTTGCATCAGTGCACAGTGGTTCCAATGAAAAATGTATCATAACACCAGATCGCACGAGACACGGAATGTGGGCACTCGACGTGAACAGCTGCAAACGCGTCTTGGTCGACACTGACAAAACGCGCCGGTTGTCCCAATGGCACCAGCCATACATCATTGACGAGTTTACAGCTGATAATAGCGACCGGCACATGGTGTTGCTCCTGGGACGGCCCGCGCATGCATGAAGCCCAGCTCCTCAGGGTCAGATTTGCTACACATGACAAGATCGATCGTTTGACCGCTTGGCGCTTAGTTGAATTTACCGCGTACACATGACCTTGTTTTGTCACAAATGTAACCCTATCTAAAACAAACTGCTAAGGGGTTGCCTCATGAGGCAGACAGAGAAACGTAATGGATTCATGTTGGAAGAAAGAGAAGAACGATGATTTTCCTCACAAGTAACATGCAGATTCACTGTTCCGAAAAGTAGTGGGTGACCAGAGGATCGTAAGTCGCGTTCCCGTAAGCCGAACCTCCGAATTCAAGATAGCCCGAGGAATATGGCTGCGGGTACCGGTCGGTAATCTGGGAAGCGTTGCCCATTGTCCAAACCGACTGCATGCCTGTTCGGAAGTGACTCACACGTTAGCGGCGACGAAAGCAGACTAGAAAATCGCGAAGCGGCGGAAAACTTACCCATGATCATGTGCTGCAGGCTGTGACAATGCATCAAGAAGACGCCGGCGTCTTCAACCTTGAGCCTCCAGGCTCTCCACCCGCTGGTGCTGTTGGCCGCACCTATCGACACGTATCTGTACAGTAAAGTCGTGTCTCGCTTGATTGGAGTGTACCCTTCCAGCCTCCTTGCATTATTGTCCTCGTCGTAGGTTCCGTTCCCACTGCCAATATCCCATATATGGCCGCCGTGCACGTGCAGAGGGTGTGTGTGGAATTGCGGATCCGGAATGTTGCTGTTTTCCCAGATGATGTCGATCACCTCGCCAATCTTCGCCGGGAAGATCTGGTTCGCCGGATCCCAGCCGCCGTTGGCTAAGGCTGCTTCGTAACTTGGCATTGCGGCCTCGCCATGCTTGTAAATGTCGACGAGGTACGGGCTGCGGGGGATGTCTTCGTTCCAAGAGTTGTCATTGAACGCCCACTTCGCGGTAGTCGAGAAGTCACTGCCGTTCCAGATCCCTTGCTGGGTGACTTTGATCCTCAGGGTTCTGGTCGGGGACCGAGGGAAGTCATCAGTCGATGCCAACGGCTGGAGCGAATATTCGAGCCAATCATATACTGTCTCTGGGAGAGAGACAGGCGATTTGGTGGGGACGGTTTGAGGGCTCTCCGCGTCGGGGAGATCGTATTGCAGCAATGCATAGGCATACCAATCTTTGCGGCGTTCGCGGTTCTCGAGCCCTATCCAGAACGAGGACCTGTTCGTCTCGCGCAATTCTGCCTCTGACATGGTGCGTAACAATGCGCTGAACCTCTGGCCTGGGGCTACATTGATATGGTCGGTCGAGAATGGTTGGGAGTACGTGCCGTCGGCCTCGATGACGGTAAGATTGGCGTGCGACTCTATACCCAGGGTCACGATGGTTTTCGCGGTTGCACCGATGAAGCGAAGGCGGTATGTTTGCCCGGGTCTCACGCGGAGCACGTGTGGGGCGCATGACGGATCTGCTGCGCCGCCCAGTCCCGAGTGTCCTGTTTGTCCGTTGACGACGATCGAGGTCACTGCGCCGGCTCCATCGAAAGGGTCTGCTAGGAGGCCTGAAACAATCTGTTCATCGGTGTGGTTGTAATAGTCACCCATCAACAAGGTGATATCCTCGGCGTACTCGTACGGGGGAGTACCACGATCTTCCACGATGAGGGCGCCATGCGCGGTGATAGACTGGTAGCCAACGTGAGAGTGGTAGAAGTAGGTGCCGGCGTCGCCTATCTCTGGCCTAACCTCGTAGTCGAAGAAGTGCCCGGGGGCGATGGGCCATTGGGAGACTTGCGGTGTACCGTCGGAGAAGGGGGCCATGCGTTGTGTCAAGCCGTGCCAATGGATCGTCAAGTTTTGATCGAGGATATCGTTGTACACCCGAATCCAGTGCGTTTCCCCCTCTCGCAAGCGAATCGTGGGGCCTGGATCAGTGCCATTGACGACGACAGAGGAAGGGCGAGTGTGACAATCGATGGTGAGGTTCTCGGACATCGCGCGAAGGATGTGATGTGGCGTAAAGTGACGATCGTGTACATGGCGTGCCGCGGAAGACAGGCCACCATGAAGGCCGCACGCCAGGAACGGCAGCAGAGATAGGAATAACAACATGTGTATACGCGCGCGTGTGAGTGGTGTTTAACGACAGTGAGGCCGCGAGGGACAATTGTTCCAAGTTACTTATGGCAGCGAACGGCAATCGACTTCCGAAACCCGCGCATGATCTTTCCCTTTCCTGTTGCGATCAAACAGCCTCGGAACACAAGCATAGACTAAAGTGTCGATCACATGGAAACACTATGCTTGTCCTGCATGATCAACACGGTAGCGCTGTGTAGTTACACGCGAAAGATGCTATGTGACACTGAAAAGGGTCCAGCTGGTCCAGCTTTGCCGGGAGAGTGGGTCAGGTAGTTTCACCCGGGGACGCACCGGGCTTCTCCAAGACCCCGACAGTATCCTCGGGCCTCAAGGATCCTTGAGCCAAGTATAGTAGTGTGGTAGGCTTCCCTGGGAAAACTCCATTGCCGAAGCCAAGCCGCCACTGGCTCGATGTGTTTCTCCTTCGGGGGCCTCCCGCATCCCAGGCAAGAGAACACGGAGTCGAAGAATCGACACCAATCACCTGTGAGTTCGAGTCTGCGCGTATTCTTATCCTCATGCCTCAAGCTCGCTCCTTTCATCTCCTCCCGAGACAGTCAGGGGACGATGAGACATGGGTCATGTAGGTACTGACACGTCACAGCGTACGCAAACCCCAAGTGCCCCCATCATGTCCAGCATCAAGGCGAGGGCATATTTCGCGGCACCATTGCGTATAGACACGCTGCTCGAATTGGAGCTCCTCATCTTGACTTTCGGCATCAGCATACAAGACGCCATCGCCTTCCCGGACTTCCAAATGTTTTGCTTCGAACCAAACCGGAAACACGGTCGTTTTGGCCATCGGCGCAGCTGGTCTCGGCGGCGATCAATTCGACCTGCGTAACATTGGCGTCAGCCTGAGCACGTTCATCGCGGGCGCCACGATGACGGGCCAATTCACCAACATCATCGGTCCAAGTCGAATGGGTTGGCTACTCGCCAGTCACCTCATACAGACACTCATGGTCTTCGCTGCGGCAGCAATCCAGCTTATTAGCAACGGCTAGGGAACTGGCTCTTATGCTATGGGATCCATCGCCCTGCTGGCATTCTCTTCAGGGGCACAAGTAGCTTCCATGCGACCAATGCGGGTTCAAGAAATCACGACCGCAATGGCCACTGCAGCTTGGGTTGACTTTGTCATTGACCCGCAGTTGCTGTCGGCCAACAATCACCCAAGGAACCGGCGAGGTTTGTTCTTGCTCATCTTGATGGCGGGGAGTTTTGTGGGTGCGTTCATGTATAGAGGAGTTGGTTCTGGAAATACGTTGATGCTGTCGGCCGCGTTGAAGTTTGCAGTCACACTGATGCTGCTGCTCAACGCGCAACATTCGGAAACGGGTGTTGCCTGGAAAAACGCCTGTAAAATCATGAAAAGTAATTGCACGGAGAGGATGCTGCGGTTGGAAGGAAATGTTGAGAAGATCGATCCACCAAGCCGCCGTATTCACTTGTTTTGTGCCCTTCGCCGCATTGACTGTGCGCCTTAAATCATCTTACATATACCAAGTTCGTTTCGAATCACCTCTGGAAGCCTTTGGGTCCAGCCCACGTCCCTTTGACCATCGATGCATAATAAACCCAGGGGAAGAAATCCTTCTTCATGTGGTAGAAGACGCGGCTCGGCTTCGATTGGTCGATGACGCGACCAAAGGTCTCGTGACGCACGCCTCCGTACGCGAATTCGGCGAGCATGACCTTGCCGTATTCGGTGAGTAACGGACAGGATGTGTACCCGTTGTAAAACTGGGTGGGCGCCTGGGCCTGCATGGCACTAAGCAGGTTAGACACTACGACTGGCGCCTAGGCGGTGATGGCAGCGGCTGTTTTAGATGTTGGTAAGCCGGCGGCATCGCCACAAGACCACACGTTTGGATATTTGTTGTGTCGAAGGGTGGCGTCATTCACATCTACGAATCCAGCTTCGTTCGCCAATACGCTGTCCTTGACAAAGGCGTGGGGCCCCATCTTGGGGACGGCATGCAAGAGGTCGAAGTGCCTTCTCACCTCGCCCTTACCGTCGGCCTGTGCAAGGACGGCGGTATTGCCTTCGATGGCGACCAAGTCATGCTGGAACAAGCCCTCGACGTTCCTTTCCTCGCGGAGTTGGTTCAGCTTCTGGTTGTATGCTGGCACTCCGAACATGACGGGCATGGCCGTTGCAAAAGCCATCTGAATGGGGGACGTGGCAGGCTGATCCGCGTTGTAAAGTCCGGCTCGCTTTCACCCGTCCAGTGCTAGCCACATGATCTTCTGCGGGGCTCCGGCACATTTGACAGTGCCGGCAGGGTGAGTGAACAAGGCTTTGCCCTTGGCGAAGTCGGCGAGGTTACGGGCGGTCTTGTCGCAGGTTTCGTAACTGTAGATGGACGAGACGGGAGCGTGAGGGTCAGAGACTGCATCCTGCAATCCGCGGATACTGTTGAAGTCGACCTTGATGCCAGGACAGACAACGAGATGTTCATAGCTGATCTGCGCGCCCAAGGGAGCCGTTGCTAATAGAGAGCGAGTGCTGATCAGGGTCGAAATCTCGAACCTTGTCGTTGTAAAAGCGGACTTTAGCATCGACCATGTGCGCCAGCTTCTTCTTCAAATCATCTTTGTTCTTGAGGCCACCTCCGACGAGCGTCCAGCCAGGCTGGTAGTGGTGCCACTGGGCCGGGTCGACGAGGGCGATATCATCGTGAGTAAAACGGCCGGAGCGGAGCAACTGGTTGCTGATGGTGATTCCAGCACTGCCTCCACCCACAATGACCACCTTGTGGCTGCGCGAACTCGAGACGACGGGTGGCAAGTCGGCGCTGGAGGCGAGCGAGCGCCGTGGTTGGGAATTCAGGGCGCGAACACCAGAGCGCGCGGCGACGGAACGCGGGAGGTGCGAAAGAGTAGACAGACGAACAGGCATGATGAATAGGATACTGTAGCTTGTGGAGATACAGTAGCGTATGGAGATGGGTTGATGGATGGATCAAAGGAATGAGAGGATTCGCATCGTGGCCATCAGCCAAGCCGGGGAGCGAAAGTCAGCATTATATACGAGCGCATCCTTGAATGCACATAACCCCGAATGTTCCAGGAGGCGACATGGCTCGACATGGAATCGTGAGATCACGATAATGCATCGACAATGCAACGATAACAATGAATAAGCAGTCTGCGAAGAAAAAGAGACCCACACTACCCCTGCTGATAGGTCCCACAGCGCCACCGCCGCCACCATCCACCATCCACAGTGATCCTTTAGCCTCGCCGACTTAGCCCGCGCAGGAAAAGGAGAAGGAGGAGGAGAATCATACAGCAGTAGTGAAAATGCCAAGACAATACCAAGGCCAGAGTCGCCGAAGCAAGGTAGACCTCCCCCTGTCCATAAGCACATCTTCGGACATACTAGACCCTGCCTGCCTGCCTGCCTGCCTGCCCTGCCCTGCCTCGAATGGAATATGTTGCCTACATAGCAGTACCCTGCCCTACAAACCTACATAACTACCTATCTACTACCTGCACACACACGTAGCATACATACCTAATCTCCCACACTGCTACAGAACCTGCCTACTACTACGGCAATGATCATGACTCTTGCATCCTCCCTCCGCGCCGTCGGAAGTGCGCCTCAACTGTGCAAATTGGCGAACCATTCCGTCGCATCGCTGGCCCGCGCCAGAGCCATGTCCACATGCCGTCAAACCTCGCTGTGTCTTGCCACCACAAAGTCCCGCACAACCACGATCGCAACAACACTGCGTCGTCTACATCTCTCTCCCCGGCCGCGGCGCACTCCGCACCTTCGCCTGGTCAACGCGTGCCCACCACGCAGATCCGCATCCGGACGCTGCTACTACTAGCGAAGGCTCGTCTGTCCTCGAGCAGGACCCCACCGTGCACAACTCCTTCGACAAGGTGACCCGGCTCATGGCAGTACGTGGTAGCCGACCCAGCTACCTCCATCGCAGCCATCATAGACCCCGTCCTGAATTTCGACCCTATGACCGGCAAAATCTCGACAGAGTCCGCCGACGCACTCATGCAGGTCGTCAACGACAGTGGCTACAAAGTCGACCTGATCCTGGAGACCTACGCCCACGCGGACCACATAACGGCCGCCTCGTATCTCCAGCATCGCCTCAGCCGGGAACACGGCCGCCGGGCCCGCATCTGCATTGGCAGCCGCATCACACAGGTCCAGAAGATGTTCGGAGAGTGCTACAACATCCCGGCCCAGAACTACGAGGGCTCCTTCGATAAGCTGTGGGAGGACGACGAAACGTTCAAGATCGGCGATATCACCGCCAAAGCCATCCATCTGCCGGGCCATACCCCCGACAACCTCAGCTACAAGATCGGAGGCAACGTGTTTGTCGGCGATTCAGTATTCAACATCGATCTCGGGTCCGCCCGCGCCGACTTCCCAGGCGGCAGCGCAGAGGCAATTTTTGACTCTGGCCGCAGGCTCTTTGCCCTGCCCGACGATACAAAGATCTGGATCGGCCATGACTATCCGCCCGAGGGACGCGACGAGCCCGTGCCCTTCATGACGGTCAAGCAGCAGAAGAAAACCAACAAGCACCTCCGCGATGGCACGGGAAAGCAGCAGTTCATAGAGATGCGTCGCACGCGCGACAGCACCCTAACGTCTCCGAAGCTGCTGCACCAGTTGCTGCAGATGAACATACGAGCCGGTCGACTGCCCGAGCCTACGGCGACCGGCGAGCGTATGCTTCAGATGCCGTTGAAAACCGAGGTTGCCTGGTGATGTGTGGCTGGGGAAGGAAAGGCGTTTGTTGTCAATAATCGCGACACTGAACAGCAATGTCTGTTGGTATTCTTTTTTTGTTTGCGGGGCGAGCAATGCAAGTCAATTTCCACGCGAGCGACGGTTGGCGATGTTTTTATCTTCAGTATCTCCTGCATTCATTCATCCATGGAACCATGTGCGAACCCGATGATCTGCCTTCCATTTGGCGATTTCGTGCGGAAGCTCCGCGAAACTCTGGTAGGAGAAGAAGTAAGATTGCCACGAGGCTAAAGAGACTTTTCGCGAGCGCAAGAAAGCACGTGGGAAGCGTTGCTACCGTTTGCGTTTCGTTTGACATACGCGTGGAAAGGCTCAACGAAACCATACTACTATTCAATGACCCCTACTCGGAAAAGAAAGAATAGAAAAAAGTAGCAGTCTCGTAAGGAGTGTAGTATCGAAACCACAGTACTTGTTCGGAAAGAGTGACAATAAATATATAAGAAAGGGCAAGTAGAATTTCGCTCAAATGTTGAAGAAGTTGCCCTGTATATCATCTGTCGCAAACAGATCAAACCATGCGGTATTGTTGAAGACTTGCCCGGCATCCACTTCATTGAACTGGAAAGACGGAGATACAGCTGTTTCATCCCTGGGGGGCCGCGGCGAAAAGAGATTCTCGGCCACGACTTTCAGACAGTGCACCGCGTTCTGCGCAAGCGTCCATGTCTCGCCCATGCGTTGCAGTGTTCCGAGCATCAACACGACCCTATCTCTATGCTGTTGTAGACAGTCGAGACCACACTGATGCAAATGGATCATCCCTACAGACAATTGGACCACACAGCCCAGAATCAGGCCACAAATGAAAAAGGGCGAATGATGTTCAAGCGATAGTGGGATGGAGGCCAGGTTGGACAGCTCCTTGGACGCAGCGATTGCCTTGATCGTATGGTGTCCAGACGTAGGGGCTAGTTGCGTGTAGCCTCTTGCACAAGCGATCTCGCTCGCAGACGGTATCGTAGCCGGTAGATCGCTTCGTGGGAAATGAAGGAATATGCTAGCGCACGAGATGAAACAGCGCGCTTGAAAGAGCATGAGGTCGACTTCTCCAGACGAGTCGACCATGTCTATCTTACAGGCCGGCAGGTTGTGCTTCCAGCTTGCAAGCGCGTTATCCAGTGCCTGGATGTTATCCGGAGTCGCCTCGTCAGTGGCGGCGAGGGATAGAACCCGGCCGACTATGCGGACGGCTTCGATCCGGTACGAGATGGATGGGAAGCTGAGATTCAAGTCGCGCGAGAACACCCTGTCTTCAAAAGCCCGGACTGTCAAAGGGTTGCTTTGACCACACTGACCCGACTCATACACCTGCTGTGCACAGGGCAAAAGCGGGTGCAGTCTTGCGGAAGCCGTCTCATGGGTGGAGCGTCGGTTGACGGCAGCGAGATATACATCCACCGTGTACAACTCCCACCATGTCCTTTTGAGGCTCTCTTCGACCAGCGGAGATTGGTGGGCGTTGGCTTGCGCGAACGCGTGATCGTTCATGCCCAGACTCATGGCAATGGCAGCGGCTCTCGCGACACACGATGCAGCTTCTTTCTGCTGCTGGCAAGAATGGAGGACGATGGCGTAGAGGACCAAGGCCTGGACGCGGTGGGCCGTGTGCTCGTCATTCCCGCCCATGACGACTGAGACTGCTTCGCGGAAGATGGGTGCGTCGTCGGGGGCCGGCCTCGCATAGTGAAGGCCAACGAAACAGATGGTCAAGTCGAGGAATTGTGGATAACGCTGGGCGGCATAGAAAGGCTTGGGTACCATGAAAGGATGCACAGGGAAGAAGTTGCTATAAAACAGGCCTAAGAGTCGGTCCCGGTCTGCATCCCGAAGAGACCATGGCGCTGTGGTGGCTGTGGTAGCTGTTGTCGCTGTGGTGGTTGCTGTCGCTATCGCTGTCGCTGCCGGCGTCGTTGCTAATAAATTAGAGAGTGGAGGAAGAGAATGTCGTTGCTGCTGCTGCTGCTGCTGTTGTTGTTGTTGTTGTTGTTGTTGTTGTTGCTGCATGGGCGTGACCATGGAATCTGTTAAGGGCGCGAGCTGGCTAAAGGAAGATTCTGGCGGGGTGAGCAGCGAAGCTCCCAACTGCCGTTTTGGCATATAGGTGTCTGTGCCTTCGACAGAGCGATCAGAGGAAGGTCTGCTGACCCTTCTTCTGTGGATGCGCCGACCCATGCCCCGGCGAGAGGGCGTGTATTGGCAGCTGAGAGACTCAGCGACACAACGGCCGCAGACGGGCGCAACTGCGTCGCATTTGAGATGCTTTCGTCTGCAGGCATCACAGGCGCGTGGCGAGGGACGGGGTATATCGACGTCGACCGACGACGGGGCGGACGGAGTCGGTGTCATGTCATTGATATAGTACAGCAAAGGCTGATGCGATGCTAGTGATGCTAGTGACAATTTGTGGTATGTCAGACAAAGCACTCGAGACATCTACTGCTGCTTGTGCTGCAACAGAGTTCAGTACCAGTAAACTAAACTGTGTTTGCCACGAGTGGTGGTGTGAGTCCGGATATGGCAGGTTAAGCGACTCCCGCGTTGACAAACATCAGCACAAGTGTCACGAGTGTCTGCTCTAAAGGCGGATGGATACCTACCGCCTACCGCCTACCGCCTATGCTAATCCTAAGAGGCGAGCGGCTGAGGTCACTGAGATGAGTGGTTGGGCAACTTCGTCCTTATCTCATCCCCGATGACCGGCCGAGATCTGACATGCAGCATCCCGACATCGCCGACCTCCACAGGACGCCGTCCCCGGTGCCCGGACATCTTCGAATGCTCACCCTCACCCTCACTTTCACTTTCACTTCCCCGACGTCCCCGATCAGCGAATCACGTTACCGCAGCACATACATGTACAGTCAACCCTTGTTAGAACAATGTCCGGTATAGCGATAACCTCGGTATAGCGATGGCCTTGGCTTGCACGGACCTCGTGCACACTAATTACAACGATAATGCTCGTTATAGCGATTATCGTGTCACGGGCGGACGTCAGGACGTAGGTGTAGATGCAAACAGGGATAAGTATGGTTCACTACAGTCGACCTACAGACAGGTTCTATGACTAGGACGTAGCTCGAAGAGCTACGAATGAGGTGCAGAGCGGATTTCTCAGATGAAGCCGACTCTCGGCACACCTGCCATAGTACAGACAGCAGCACTATGCATGTCACGGGCCAGACCCGTGACATTACCCTCCTTCCAGGCAAGTGACTCCTGGCACTTTTCGTATCTCATGGCATGCTCTGTGGACGAGGTTTGTCAGGGTAGCGGCGATGGAAGTTGCGTACCATCCCAGGAACATCTTCGCAGATGGCCCAAGCTGGCTCGGTGGTCGGTACATCATACCCAGCCCATCTGACTACATAGCGAAGGCGTGGCTTGCCTCCTCGGCCGCGGCGGTCAGTAAATGAGTCAACGATCTCCTCAACTTCGAAATGCTCGAGGCCGTTGATCTCGACGGGCGGTGGCGGTGGCTGGCGTTGTCCTGTGTGTGGGTCGGAAGCAGCGGGAACTAGCAGGTTGACATTGAACACAGGGTGGACCTTCATAGATGGCGGTAGCTCTAAACGACAGGTATACGGTCCGTGGACAGCAGCAATCTTGAAGGGACCCACAAACTTCCAGTCCAGCTTTTTCTTCGGGCGCAGTGTCTTGAGGTTTCGGGCATCTAGCCAGACTTCTTGCCCAACGGAGAACTTCGGAGCGGGTTGGCGAAGACGGTTTGCTGCTTCTTCGTACCGGCTCTGCGCCAAGGATGTTTCGGCTTTAAGATGATCTAGGATCTTTGCCATGTCGATGGCGAAACTCTCAGCATCACGGTTGGCGGGCATGGTCGTCCGATCATATGGCTCCACTCCAAGTCGAGGCTGGAAGCCGTATGTGGCGAAGAAGGGCGAGATTCCAGTGGTCTCGGAGAACATCGAATTGGCGGAGAACTCCGCTAGTGGGAGCCACTCCACCCAGTCATCCTGCAGGTAGGAAACGTAGCTGCGGAGGTGGCCTTCCAAGATCGCATTCAGTCTTTCTGTCTGACCATCGGTCTCCGGGTGGTATGCGGTAGAAGGTGAGCTCTTGATCTTCAGGCGGCGAGAAAGGTGTTGCCAGAAGTCGGACATGAACTTAGCGTCTCTGTCTGAGACGATGTCAATCGGGCGGCCGTGCAGACGGAAGATGTTTTTCGTGAACAGTCGGGCAACTTCTTCGGCACCATCTGTGGTGTGACAGGGGATGTAATGTCGCAATTTCGTCAGGCGGTCGACAACAACGAGTATGGCGTCGTACCCTTGACACTTTGGCAGATACGTAACAAAATCCATCGTGATGTAGTCCCAGGCGCGGTCGGGCGTCGGCAGCGGCTGCAGGAGGCCCTGGTGGCCTCGTCGACTCGGTTTCGTGCGACTACAGACATGACAATTTCTTACCCATCGACGCACGTAAGAGCTCATGCCGGGCCAGTAGTAATCGCGTGACAGAATCTGGTAGGTCCTGGCCCGTCCCGGGTGGCCAGCAGCGGGTATCTCGTGGCACAGGCGGGTGAGCTCGGCGTAGAGCTCGTCATCGTCGGGGACGTATAGTCGGTCGCGATAGTACAGGTGGCCGTTGCGCACTTCACATTGCGACAACTGGACTTTTGGGTGACGGGTTTTCCCAACGCGGATTGCGTTCAGAACCTCTTGTAAAGTCTCGTCGGAACGACAACCCTTCTCGAATAACTCTTGCACTTCTTCTGGCAAGGTGAGTGTTTTGGTCTGCGGATTGTGCTCTGCGATCTGTGGGGGTGGCTCTGTATCACTATCAGGGTTTCCAGGAGTGTCTGAATCCCGTGTCAGGACATGGATCGCAAATCTTGGGGTTTCCGGTTCGACGGCCGATGTCGTCATTGCAGCGACTTCTTCAGCAAATGACACTTTCTTCTTGGTCGTGTCTGGCTCAGGAGTCGCGGGGGGTGTCGGCGGGAAGACGATTGGTGCCTCGTCGGCTATATGTGGGGCAGGGGGAGTCCGCTCTTCGGGCCTGTACAGGTTTTCTCTTTTGAGCATTACTTGACTCTGATGGTGCAGTCTCTCATCCCCCTCCTCAGGCATGTCTTCTGACCTCCTGGTCAGAGCATCAGGTTTCTCGCCTTGTTTGCCGGGTCGGTAGACGATCTTAAAGTTGAAACGTGACAACATCTCGGACCAGCGAGCTTGGCGGCGGTTGAGCTGTTTCGTTGTTGTGAAGTACTCCAGGTTACGGTGGTCCGTGAGAATCCTGATGGGGAGCTCGCTACCTTCGAGTTCAGGTCGCCATTCTTCAAAACAGCGAATGATTGCGAGAAGCTCTTTGTCGTAGATCTCATAGTTGCATTCGGCAGGCGTGTGTTTCTTCGAGAAGAAGGCAACAGGTCTCAACACGCCGTCATCGTCGTACTGCGAGAGAACTCCAGCGGAAACATAGTCGGAGGCGTCGGTCTCTAGTACAACTTCCTTCGTCCAGTCGAAGGGCATAAGAACGGGTGCGTCTACGAATGCAGACTTTAAGCTCTGGAATGCGAGTTCGCATTTGTGATCCCAGGAGAACGGCGTGTCCTTGCGGGTAAGCGCAACCATAGGCGCAACGATCCTGGAAAAGTCCCGGATGAAACGGCGGTAGAAGTTACTGAAGCCGATAAAAGCTTGGACGTCGGTCAAGCAGGAAGGTGACCTCCAATCGCGGACAGTTTGAACCTTCTCGGGGTCCATGCGGATACCATCTCGACCGACAATCATCCCTAGGAACTTGGTCTCGGGCACGAAGAACTCGCACTTCGACATCTTGGCGAAGAGTCCTGCGTCTCGTAGTTTCTGCAGCACCGCGCGAACGTGGGCAGTGTGTTCTTCTTCTGTACGGCTATAGATCAAGATGTCGTCGAGATATGCAGAGCAGAACAGGTCAAGATATTCTCGCAGCGTGTCGTTGATGAATCTCTGGAATGTGGCAGGGGCACCAGTGAGCCCGAACGGCATAACGAGAGACTCAAACAGTCCGAATCGTGTACGGAAAGCGGTTAAGTATTCCTGGCCAGACTTCATGCGGACGTTGTTGAACGCGGAGATGATGTCAATCTTTGTGAAGAACTTCATGCCTTGCAAGTTGTTCAGAGTCTCAGTGGTTAGCGGTAACGGGTAGCGGTCCTTGACACTAACATTGTTCAGTGCACGGAAGTCAATGCAGAGACGGAGGCCTCCTCCTGGCTTCTCCACGAACAGAACAGGCGAAGCTACGGGCGAGGCGCTCGGCCGAATGAATCCCTTCCGAAGGTTCTCATCCAGCCACTCTCGCAGGGTCTTGAGCTCGTCTCGAGACATGGCGTACAGGGGTCCGAAGGGAAGCTCCGCTCCTTCTTTAAGCTTGATATCGTGGTCATACGGCCGGTGTGGCGGCAAGCGCTCGGCCAATTGCGGCGAGAATACGTCAGCGAAATCGTGTAACGCCGTGGGAAGCTGCAACTTCAGCTGTTCCTCTTCTTCTGAAGACAGAATGCGGTCGATGTCTTCAATTGTGGCGATGAACAGATTATACCCGCGGCGGCCATATCTGCGGCAGGCATTCAGAGAGACCTCCTCTATCCCTATTTCTTGTAGTGCGACGCGGCGGTCGGGAGATCGGGGATCGGGACTCATGTTTCGGGAATGCATTCGGATGGTGGACGGGCGAGAGGGCATATTACAATGGGTGCGGCAGTAATCGCTCTGAAACACAATCGTCGAGCCAGCCCAGTCAGTGGTCGGGTTGTGCTTCTCAAGCCAAGGCGTGCCGAGCACGATCGGGTAGTGTGCTAGCCGGGTGAGGAACAAGGGCACTCCCTTTTCCACATGGTCTCCGGTTTTTAGGTCGCAGCGGGTGTAGTGACGGATGGTCCAAGCGTCCTCGCTCTCATCGGCGAAGCCATACAGCTTGAACGGACGACGGAGGGTATGGATTGGCAGACGGTGCTCCTTCGCCCAGGCATGATCCATGAAGGCAAATCCTTCGCAACCGGTGTCGAGGAGGGAGTACGTTTCGGCAGAAGCGTGCTCAGATGTCACTGTAGTGAGCAGCTTTGGTGAACGGGCTCGTTGGTATTCAGCTTCAACGGGCATCTCGGAAATCGACATCTTCGATATCTTGACGGACGGACAGTGTGGCGGGTCGGGGCAGGGCACTGCAACAGGGACAGAAGTGTGCAACGGTGGTCTGCGTCGTCCTAGCGCCTGGAGACGACTTCCGCCAGGCTTACTCCGTTTTCCGAATACGAGGTAGGCGAAGCGCTTCGGGGGTAAACGGAGGTACGAGGACTGGGCGGAGAAGGTGACCGAAACATGGTGTTCGCTCGTGTATGTGGGCGTTCCAGTCTGAGTTCGAGGGATCTGAGTTCGCGGGCCAAGACGTCACGCTTCTGAACGTCGTGCGGACGGGTGTCGGGAAGCTGGCAGTCACGGACGCGATGTCCAGTCTTATGGCAACGGAAGCAGGCGCCGGTCTCTCTGTCGGAGCGGGAGTGTCGGCGAACCATGCTCAGGTCCATTGGATCTCCGGAACCCGGAAGTGGTGCAGTGGTGGTGCGAATCTCTCGCCTACGTTCTTGAGGGCCAGGGCTGACCGGATGTACTGACTGGGGCGGCAGGGTCGCGAGAGGTGCTGCGCGCTGACTCATGCGGGCTTGTGGAAACTGG
Organism: Cladosporium sp. IMV 00045; assembly: GCA_001931905.2. Lineage (NCBI taxonomy): Eukaryota > Fungi > Ascomycota > Dothideomycetes > Cladosporiales > Cladosporiaceae > Cladosporium > Cladosporium sp. IMV 00045. Next base: position 15,460 of record MSJI02000246.1, read on the forward strand.
GTGCGCTGACGGTATTGGCGACGTCGGTTGTCGAGTTCTTGCAAGTGACGGACGAGAGGGCGGTATTCCTTTGAGGGGGAAGGCGTGTGGAGCAGCATCTCGTGGAGTTCGCGTGAGATATTTTGCATCAGTAACGGTGCGCGCGCGATCTCCGGGAGTTCTCCTTCCAAGGAGAGACGTTTGAATTCGGCATGGAAGCTGCTGAAGTCGGCATGCGCTTGGTGAAGACGGAAGAGCTCATTTTGCGCATTCTGAACACGGTCGGCGTCACCAAAAGCCGTTTCGAGCAGCCGGAGGATCTCTTCGAAATCCGTAAAACCATGGTTGCCAAGGGTGATGTGCGGAGCGATTTGAGCGTAAGCAGTTCCAGAGAGGCGGCTCGTGACGTACGTCATGCGTTCTTGCGGCGTACGGAAACGGTCACGGTTCACGGTCAGCTTCTGGTATACTTGAGAGACGAATCGGTTGAGGTCCTTGCTACCCCCGAGAAACTTGTCGGGGTCAGGGATTCTTTCGGAAAGGCGGAGTGGCTCGCGAGGTGCGGCAGCAGGAGCTGTAGGCGCTCTCGTAGCATGAGCTGGAGCATTCTCAGCAGATTCATCGGGCGGGGGAGTGGTCTCGGGGGTCCCTACGACGGGGGCGGCAGCAGCGAGAGCATTCAATTTCTCGGCTTCGGCGGCGATGAGCTTGCTCTGGAGGCGGTCCGCGAGACGATCATACTCCTCACGTTGGTACTCCATCTGGATAGTCTTAGAAGCCAGCTGCTTCTCGGCTTCTTGCACGGTCTGACGCAGGGTAGCGTTTTCGGCCGACAGACGTTCCGCTACATCATGGCAGAGCTGAAGGTATTCAAACCAGGGCGCAGGATTCTCGGAGACATGACTTTGGAAGTGATCGAAGTCTTGCGGTACAACAGGGGGCTCAGGCCAGTCGGCCATTGCGCCGCAGCTACACCTAAAGGTAGGAGCTACGTAATGTCACGGGCGGACGTCAGGACGTAGGTGTAGATGCAAACAGGGATAAGTATGGTTCACTACAGTCGACCTACAGACAGGTTCTATGACTAGGACGTAGCTCGAAGAGCTACGAATGAGGTGCAGAGCGGATTTCTCAGATGAAGCCGACTCTCGGCACACCTGCCATAGTACAGACAGCAGCACTATGCATGTCACGGGCCAGACCCGTGACAATACTGTAATGATCAATGGTCCTCCGTAGAAGGCTTCCCCACCTCAGGCACGGACACACCTCAGGCACGCTTGACGCGACACCAACGCGCTCTCTTCTCCGCGTGATATCTCCGCGACATCAACTCCATGGACGCCGCGCTTTCAGATCTGAGGTCTTCTGATGGTCTGAAAATATCTGATATAGCGAAAAAACACGGGGTCACCAGATCCGCGCTCAGCAAGCGTGTCCATGCGAAAACCTCTTCGAGGGCCCGTGGCTACGAGTCTCAGAGGATGCTCAACGATAAGCAAGAAGAAGAGCTTATAAACTACATACACCATCTCTGCGAGCGTTGTCTGCCACCCACGCCCAAGATTGTGGCCAATATAGCTCAAGAGTTGTGCGGAAGAAGGCTTTCAAAGAGCTGGTCCTCGCGCTTCGTGGCAAGACACAAGCACAGGCTTGATGCCCGATATCTCAACACCATCGACCTCGCACGTCACCGAGCCGACTCTAGGAGTAACTATGAGGCGTACTTCGCCATCATTGGTCAAAAAGTAGAAGAATACAAAATAAGTGCTGACAATATCTACAACATGGACGAGAAGGGTTTCCTCATCGGCAAGCTGCAAAAGACTCGTAGAATCTTCGCACGCGAGCTGTACGAGCAAGGCAGCCTCGCAGGAGCCGGGCAGGATGGCAGTAGAGAGTGGATCACGGTTGTGGCAACGATCTGTGCAGATGGCACCCGTTTATCGCCAGCTCTGATCTACAAAGCCATCTCCGGCAACTTGCAAGACACGTGGCTCAGTGACTTCGAGCCGGACGAACACGACTGCCACTTTGCATCATCACCTAACGGATGGACAAGCGACGAGCTCGGTTACAGCTGGCTGACTGGTCTGTTCGAGAAGGAGACGGCGTCCAAAGCGAGGCGGTCTCACAGGCTCTTATTCGTCGACGGACATGGCTCGCACGTCAACATGAAGTTCCTCGACTGGTGCGAGCAGCACAAGGTCTTGCTCGCCGTCTACCCGCCTCACTCCACACACAGGCTGCAGCCTCTAGACGTGGGCGTCTTTGCCCCACTGGCCAGTTACTACAGCCAGGCGCTCGACGACTTAGTCAGGAAGTCAGAAGGCCACACGAGCATCAGTAAACGAGACTTCTTCTCGATCTTCTGGCCAGCTTTCAGAGAGGCCTTCACGAAGGAGAACATCGTGTCGGCTTGGTCGAATACCGGGATCTGGCCTTTTGATCCCCAGAAAGTGCTCAAGTCCTTTCCCGAAGCCCATGAAGCTAAGACCAGGTCCCAGCGGAGCTCGCAACGCTCGAGCGACAGTCCACCGAGTGTATACGATTCGCCGTCGAAGATAAAAAGGCTCAGAAGTATGCTCAACGTTGACTCGGCACGTAGCGACAACAAGACGCAAAAGACGCTGGAGAGGCTGAGTGACACGGTGCTCGGTCTCTCAGCGAAGCTTGTGTTGTCAAACCTGAGAGTCAAGCACTTGAGTGAGTCTGTACACAAAGATGAAGGCCGGAAGAGGAAGAGGCGGAAGGTTGTGGACGAGCTGAAGGCGTCTGGCCCATG
>MSJI02000247.1:0-23543 GCA_001931905.2 Cladosporium sp. IMV 00045
GGTCTCACACAGTATGGTGCGATCACCACTGAAATTCTAGCCAAACAGGGCGCCGGCTACGATGTCACCATCGTCGACCCGTACGGTCGTTTCCTGTCCTACCAATTGCTGGAAGGCCGTTTTGGTGGCGTGGCAACGTACATGTCCACGTTGGCGTCTCTCGATAACTTCACGGACTTCAACGCCCCCTTCCCTATCATCACAGCAGTCGGCGTCGTGGCACGCGAAGATCAATGCACGCCTCCAGCCGACGCAACGCAGTATGAATTCAGCCCCTTCGAGTTCGGCTCATGGGACGAAGGCCTCTCAGCGTTCACCCCGGTGGAATTCCTTGGCTCCAGACTGAACAACGGCGAGCCGGAAGAAGAGGGCGAATGTGTTGCCCAATACGACAACCTCGGCTACGTATTTGGCACATCAAGCGACATCTTCCCAGCAATCTGCGATGTCCTCTCTCCCGCAAATAGCAGCGACGACGACCTCGCAAACGTGCTGCAGGGCATCGTCAGTCTCGCGCACGAACCTCTTTTCGAGGATCTCTTCGCCACCTACCGCAACCCATTCTACAACTACTCCCGCTCCGATCGCGTCGCCGAAGACGAAGACCTCCTCCTCCTCGACGGCGGCTTCTCCGATCAAGTCAGCCCAATCTGGCCTTTCATCGTCGACGAGCGCCCCGTCGACGTCCTCGTCGTCAACGACAACTCGGCCGACACGGAGAACAATTTCCCCAACGGCTCATCGATCCGCCAAACCTACGTTCAATCCCAAGTCGCAGGGCTAACGCGAATGCCATTCATCCCCGATGCCGACACTTTCGTCGCACAAGATCTCAACACGCGCGCCACTTTCTTCGGCTGCGATGAGCCCAGCTCGACGTTCATAGTCTACCTGCCGAACAAGGAGTATAGCTTCGACTCCGGCACTTCGACCGCGAAGGTTGTCTACTCGAAGGATGAGACGAGGGGTATGATCGCCAACGGAGCTCAGGTGGGCACGCAAGACGCCGAGGAGGGTTGGGGGTTGTGTTTGGCTTGTGCGATTAAGAGTCGCGATGAGCAATTGCCGGAGGGCTGTCAGGCTTGTTTTGATAAGCACTGTTATCGCCAGGAGGCTGGGAATGCGACGAGGGTGTAATGTCAGTGGCAAGTGAAAGGATAGAGTACTGTACTGACCCAAATTAACGACTTTTGAGTGAGAGATGCTACAATACTGTCAATCATATCTGTACATGTAGCCTAAATAGAGTCCTAGTGTTGTGATTGGCCAATTCTCATTTCATCACGTGACTTGCGTGGGGCTCAATGTTTGTGAGATGCCCGATGCCAGTCGATCTGTCAGCTCGGTTCGACATTCTTTCTCAGCTTCTCCATGGGTTGTAGATGCACAAAGACAAGAGTTTCTGGGCATCAACTGGGAGATATCCACGCTTAACCGACGGGAGAGGCCGGTCCTCAGTTTTATGCACCTCCAGGTTGCCTTCAGCGCATGTCGGCTGGGCTTTCAGCTGCTATCTCGTCGCCTATCAGGTACTTCGCCCTGCATCTATCTCTTAGCAGAGGTACGCCGCGCGCCAAGCTCTTCAAACACGGGCAAGGCTTCATGTCACGAGACTGAGATGGAGGCGGACCTTGGTTTGAGGCGGCTGAAGTGATTCACACCCGCGCCCGGTACTGGGCCACCAGGCCACACTGACTGGCTATTACTGTCTTCTTTTGCTGCTGATGCTCGGTTTGATCTTGACACACTCAAGACGAACCCGGCGTGGACATCAGCACTCTCTTACACAAGATTGGCGCGTTTACTGGCAGAGCGCCACTCCGCAGCCGCGACCTTACCCTGATACTCCTGGCGAATCCCCAGCCTGGTCCCCTTGCTTTCGCCGCAGCCCTGTTATTCTCTAATTTCCCGACCATCTGGATATTCATGATTCGAATGACTTCGCATGGCTGAGGTGCTGCAAAGCCTGGCGGCCTTGGTGGAGGATCTGGGATCGCGTACTGATACAGATCATGTCTTACGCGAAATCTGTGGCCAATACGCCCTTGAGAAATGCACTCTCGCCGAACAGGATCTTCATCATGCCAGCATCCGCTTTGTAGCCTGGTTCAGACTGTTGCTGTTTGGCGTTTATCGTGCGACCCTGGGCAAGCCGGATTCTGATACCGCCTGTATGCTGCCAGCCTCCGCATTAATCTCTGGCCTATTGTTAATCCTGTCTGTTGACGAGAGCCAGTGCATTCTCGGAGGGCCTGAAGTAAACTGGAAAACTTGGAAACCCTCGACTTTTCTTCTAGGGCTTCGGTTGCTTCGTGGCTCGCTCGAACACGACACATATCATGCAGATCAACAGCAGCTACGAACATTGTCGGAACGTTTATCGCAACGTTTCCCAAGTGGAGATCCACGTAATACGACTGATGCATACTGGCTCTGTCATCAATTACTTCATGAGGCAATCGACCACGCTGCAGAGAATGGATGGAGAATGTCCATAGACCAACCAAGAAATTCTGTGTCTAGGGTGAGCATATCAGCTAGCTTATGAATTATGTCACCTTCTGACGCTCTATGCAGATCAGCGAGACTCTGGGACACACGACAAGTTTCACTCAGTCGAGAAGCAATGTTGGCTCGAACGGACAATACTGGCGGCATTTTGATGCGGTATCCGAGACCGAAGCTACGTTCTTCACGAAGGTCTCCAGTGATCAATTCGATAAATGCCATCAGTATCTGCACGAAGCCCTACTGCGACCCTTCGATTCATCCGAACAGCCAATACATGTCCACTGGCGAAAATCCTTGGCTCAAACGCTCGTGACACCAGCGAGATTTTTTCCCCAACCCCATCAGACCAGGATAGACATCGACCACAGATATAACCTGGACCTGGATTCACATCATTCTTTGCGAACAAATACACACCATCATCATTCTGGACTACTGGACGCAGCCAAGAGCTTTCATGATTTCCTCTCAACGAGAGCGCAAGTCCTTGAACATTCAAGCGGTTCAGTACACAAAAAGCTGAATGACATCGCCGACAAGACAGGTAGATGGTACCTCAACAACCGTTATGACCATGGAACGACCACCATGATCGAGGACGAGAGCGACAGCATTTACGTTCTCAATTGCCCACGGCTCCACCTTATATCAAGGAAAGGGCTCATGGAGTATCTTGGGAATGTTGACGCGAGAAGACAGCGGGTAAGAACAGCCACATGACGCACATATCCAGCTTGAAGTGTATTCTAACTATTGCCTTAGTTGTCACTAACTAGTGATGCATATGTCGAGTGGGCATCTAGCACTTGTCCATCTTGCCATGGGAGGTGCAATTCGGCACGACTGGTTGAGCCGTTACAACACATCGTACAAGAAGCTGATAAACTGCAAAGCGAGAGACTCCAGCACAACGGAAAGATCGCCGGACTGCTGCAATCCACTTCGGAGGCGTCAAGCGCACATACCAGAGTGAACAGTGACGACGGCTCGTCTTTCGGTTCACATAGACCAAGCTCTTCGACCGGCAGAAGAAGCTCTCTACAACCCTCTATCAATACTGTCTCCAGCCACAACAACGGCTTCTTCGAAATTTCCAAAAAGTTCAAATACACATTCAGCACATCTGGCGTCCACCTGATCCTTTGGAAACAGACCTATGGCTGTTTTGTTACCCTCGACGTGTACGGCTCTTCGGACGTCTACTGGGAGTTACCGCCTGAGTCAAGCTCAAACATCAGGCTCGTTGCAGGCGGAAGTACTGTTTTCTGTGCTCTTGCGCAAGACGACGACCGAGTAAGTCAAATTCTCCGCTCATGTTGAATCTAAGCTAACCACATCAGACTTTCACTGTGCACATATTCTCACAGGATCAATTCAAGCCTAGCTCTTTCGAGATCAAACGCAGTACTGCCACTGAACCCTTCGCCATGGCGGTTTCACCTAACGACAGATCAGTCGCCATCGGCTTTGGCAAGAGTGTGGCGGTCTGCGACGTGAGAACCGCCTCGTGGAGTAGCAAGCACACACTCACTGGAGAAGATGTATGGGAGCAGGTCATCAATTTCTCTCACGACTCAAGGCGCGTGGTTGTAGCATCCCGATCCGGTTCGCAAGGATCTGTTTCCTGCACTACTTGGGAAATATCGGCACCGCAGGATAGCCGAAGCAATGTCCAAATTGGCAACTGGAGAAAGGTAAGATCATCCTTCATGCACGCAAAGCGCGAAAACCTGATAAGTGCAATTTCTAACGAACATCAGGGTCAAGCTGGAGGAGATTTCGGACTTCGTTCAGTCTTCTACGACCACTCTCGAAGACATGCACGTGTGGCTGTCTATCTATCACACCTTGCTCTATCACCGAACGCATACCTTATCGGCGGATCCAAATCCCAATGTGCCGCCCAATCCGATAACACGTTCCTTCTCGTATCAGACGGCTGGACGAAGTATAACCACGAGGTCGTGGAGCTCTCTGCTACCAGTACCTCAGGCAGGGGGGACAGTTGGTTCAACTTAGGGGCGTTGCGGGGACAGAAAAGCGCGATCACCAAGAAGGAAGAGCTCCCGATCATCGCGACCGCTAGAGAGAACAAAACGGTGATTTTCTGGATTTCCAATGGCGAGATGAAGTTGGTACGCATACAAAAGCAACAACCGCCGAAACTCGAATCCTTCACCAGCCGTTTCCAAGCGCTGGCTGGTTCAAGCCTCGGGCGCGCAGTATAATTAGCATGGACACGAGCACACGAAAAGAAAAAAGCTTTAATTACAAGATCTGAACCAGTGCTAAATCGTCGCGCTCAAGACAGGTACATGGTATCGTTCTGAATGTCATTAACTCCGACTTTTGCCACCAATGACTATTTCATCCACGCCCATACAAAATCTGCCACGTTCTTGGCATTGTCAAGGGTGACAGGGTTTCCCTTGAAGTCGAATTTTAACCTGCCCCTGCGATCATCAGGATTGGCAACGGTCATCGGATCTGACATGTCGTCGTTGTGTTTCAAGCTCCACTTGAGGGGATTGGCCTCGTCTAGTTTCACGTGATAGGCGATCGTGAGGATGAGGAACACGGGGATCTGCAGCACGGATTGTCAGCGACTCATTATCATGCGAGTGGCATGCTCTGTTTGGCTTACGCTGATATACGCAGCAACAAATTGGCCCGGATGAAAAGGCTCCAGGAAAGAAGCCCATCCCAAGAACAAAACCATGAGCAGGCATCCGACCAAAGCATAAACAGCTCTCAGCCACTGCCAGTGGGATTTGTAGGGATATCTCGGTGACCTTCGGTTGAATTTTCGCATTTCCCTTTGGCGGTCGATCTCGCTGAGGTCTTCGAGGCCGACGCCATTTGCGCGTTCGTTGCGACTGTGATGATGTTGTCAGCATACAATGTCAGCTTGGGGAGGTGTTTGTGACTCACACTTTATCAAATCGAAGGTAGGAAGCACAAATGACGGTGTATACTATCAACATCGACACGACGGAGTTGGTTGCAAGATTGCTGAGGACCTGTAGTTGGTCAGCTTTCATGCTATTTGCCCTGAGATTCACTTGGGGGGCCTGGTGCTCTACTCACCTGAGTTGGTTCTCGACCTGAGGATAGGAATGCAAGGCTGCCGAACAGCCAGCTCGTGAAGACCGCTGCCATGGGCACGCCGTATTTCGTGATACTCAGCCTCGCTCGCAGGCGCTGGGCGAACCTAGGCCAAGCGTTATAGTCGCTGGCGAGAGCGTGGAGCAATCTCGAAGACAGGTAAAGCGAGTTGATCGCGGACGTCGTAGCTGAAAAGATGAAGACACCATTGAAGAATTTGGCCCATCCTGGTGATCTGCTCCGGACCGCTGCCAGGACGAAGATAGAGTACTCTCCTGATCTGATGGAGTTTGCTGCGAAGTTGGCCAGATTCTCGTCGGTATAGGGCACATTCAAGCCGGCCGTGAAAGCACTCAACGTGTATAGGACGAGGATACGGAGAGTGATCTTCCTAGTCGCAATCTTGACTGTCTCCTGATTTCTGAGATCTTTGTTCTCTGCGGCGGTAATGGCGACTGTTTCGAATCCTATCATGGAGAAAGCAACAGCTGTCATGGCTGTCCAGACGGCCAGGAAACGTCCTTTCGATCCATCGATGGTGAGTGCTTTCGATGTTTCACTTCCGTTCGAGATTGCTGTTGAATTTATCGTGATGTTATTTGACCAAAAGCCGTAGGGATTGGTGTAGGTCCAGAATGGGTTGGAGGGGTTGACCTCGCGGTAGCCTTGCCCCATAGCGCTGATCACAACGTTAAACATGATCAAGCCGATGATGAAGACCATCTTGAAGGAGCCGAACAAATATTCGAGTTCTCCATACCATCGAATCGGCATAAAGTTGATGACCAGAATCACGATCCAGAAAAGCAGGACCCAAACGGCAGGGTTCACGGCAAGAATACCTGGAGCATAGCTGACCTCTTGATCTATGCCTACCATCTCGAGGTAAGTGTCCTGGAATTCGAATTTGAATAGCTGCGTTACCGCGAGCAGCTCTGCCGCGAGGATGACGATCCACGCAAACCTATTGGCGCTGTCAGATCTGGGGCTACGTGCATGACTACGTAAAATTGATAACTCACCATGCCATCCATCCTACGGCATAACCTATTCCTTGGTCCAAATACCGGCAAGGAAACTGGAAGAGAGGTCCAGAAATGGGGAAGAGAGCAGTCATTTCACCCAGGCACGCCATGGCTGACCAAATGATGCTTCCTGTTAGGAGGTATGCAATGATTGCCATACCGGGGCCAGCAAGATAGATCACGTGCCCACATTGCAGGAACAGGCCAACGCCTATGCAACAAGAAAAGGTGATCATATTGACATGCCGTTCGGATAGCAGAGGGCTGTAGCAGACTTAGCATGGCTATGGAATAAGTGCCTACACGTGAAACGTCTTACTGAAGCTCTGTTGGAGGCTCTTCCATAACAACATCAACTTCTAACAGCTCTGTGGGACCACGATGGCCGGATCGTCCCGATGCAAGCGAGGCGTTCGACATGGCGGGCGAGGGTGTACAAACGACGATTGAGAGAACGCCACACAGACATATCAAGTGCAAACGCTGTCAACAAACCATTCGTCAGGCTTAAGGGGCGTGTATATAGACGACTCCTTGCGCAAACGCTGCCACGCTCGGGCGGCCTCCAAGGCGCAGACGTGGGATGGCGGCATGGTGACGAGACAAATCGCCAATCATAGCAGTGGCTTATCGGTCCGGTGAAGATGCAGGTATTTTTGGGGCGACAAAAGCGGTTGTGAAACAGCTAGCCTTCCTGTGATGTGTTGATCGTGCTTCTGCTCTCCTTTGTGAGCTCGGAGCAACGCCATGCCGCCTTCGCTCAGCCCATCAGCCAAGCCAAACCTCATCCATCTTCATCGCGATGGACTGCACAACTCATCACCAACAACGACAACGCGATGGTCGCATGTGATCCAAGATCATAGCCGAACGCATCTCGAGTAGCACTACCAAGGCTATCTTCCGTCAATAACCGTCGCCTCTTATTGTGGAGTGCAGACATGGGTCGACTTCAGCTGAGCGGCGGCTGCAACGCCACCAGGGCTGCAAGACAGCCTTCTATTGATTTTCATGCATTAGGTGCATGGCCTCCGCCTTTCCTGTTGTCCTGAGGCTCTGCGATACCGCCCGCGCGGGAGGCTGTGTCAGTGGACGCCCCGTCTTGAGGTCACATGATGATTGGGTGCACATCGATGTGGGAGGCCGCACCTCCTGTCCAGCCTTCCGGTAAAAGTGGTTTGTCTTTACGCTGCTGGGCTGTTTGTCCACATTAGAAGTTCAAACCTTCTACATAGCGCAACATCTTTTCAAATTCGATGTCGGCCGCCATGGACAGCTCATCTGGTCATTCAGAAACCAGTCCGGATTTGTCTCTCAGGATACACCACCAGGATGAGGGCCAACCTGCAACCAGACGCTATCAGTGTGTATGCCAACAAGACATGCCAATATATGATGTGCGAAGATGCGCTGGATGCCCTTCTGTGGATAACGAAACCATCTACTATTGCTACCGTACATGTTCTGAAGAGACCTGCAGAACACGCGATTGTCCCAATCCCAACCACAAAACATGCTGGGAATTACATTTACCGCCATGGGCCAGACTCCGATCTCAGCATAAAGCGCTGGATCCTGTTTCTGATTTGTTTGTCGACCTTGTCACCTATTCCGAGCCGGATGAAGAGCGGCACAGAGAGCTGCATCTGCGAGACGAGGCATCACGATGGTTTCAAGTCGTTCAGCGAGATTTTGGGACCGGACCTGCACCGTACATCCAAGTTACGGACCGCTTTCGCCAGTTGTGTAACCCCGGAATGCTGAATCATATGTCCGTGGCCCCTCAGTATCCGGGTTTTGTTTCATTCATAGGGGAGACATCCGCCGGCAAGTCCACGCTCATCAAAGCTATGTTGTTGATGGGGCACCTCTATTTCACAGGAGATGAGGTTGAGTCAGATTTGACGCAAGAAAGTCACAAGGACAATGATGCGGAGCTGGAGCAAAGGGTCGAGCAGCTTGTGAGAGATGCCTCGTCGAGCGGCCGCTTCCCGGTGACGAGATCATCCAACATTGATAACATCATTGACCCGACAAGTCTCGGCGTGAACCTTTACAAAGACGTACCTCCACCGCATTCCCCGGAAGCTAGTAACAGTGTGCAGACTCCGATCATGTTTGCAGACTGTGAGGGCCTGAATGCTGGGATGGCTCTCACGAGCACTGAGCGAAGTCGCAGCCCGAACAAAGCACACTCTTCCCGCTGTTCAAACTCGTACCAGGATCATTCGCAGACTACCACTGGCGGATCATCTTTGAGTCCACATCAGACAAGTCGATCAAACCAACGACAGCCATTTCACCAAACTTCGAGGGCTACTCACCACAACTCGCAAGGTATGTGACGTATTGCCTTAAAGCTGTACACGTTACAATAGACTAATACATGATGGTTGGCAGAAAATCATAATCTGGTTTTTGAAAAGCCGATTACCAATACAAAAAAGCCGGGCAAAGAGGGAATAGAGATGTTCTACGCTCGAATGCTTTACACCATCAGTGATGTCTTCGTCTACGTCACCTCCAGTGACCAGTCACTGTTCAACCAAATGCAGCGACTTCTCGAATGGGCATCTGATGCAGTGAATCAAGCTTTTGGGGCCCCTTCGCACAAGACTTTGATCATTGTCCGCCACATGACCAGACTTCACAATCCGGCATTCTATGACACGGAACAGTTGAGAAGATCTTTCATCGACAAATTGAGCAATCTTTGGAATGGATCGCCTCAATTGGAGAAGTACATTGCTGAGTATAACAAAAGGCCATATCTACGCAATGACCAGAAGATCCAGAAGAACACTGCGTTGTTCCGCGAGTTTTTCAAATCGATCCATGTTGTGTATGTCCCCGACCACAGGCAAGCCCCGACCGACGAGCTTTTCAAACAATATCGCTCTCTGAGGGCACAGATATTTAGTGCCTCGCAGCAAGCACAAGCAGGAAGGGCACAAGCCTGGATGCAGTGGAATGTGTCCACACTTTCTCACATCTTGATTCGAGCATTCGACCATTTCCGTACCTCTACGGAGGCACTCAACTTCTACGATGTTTTGCGCAACGATAACCCAACACCCACGACCATGTCGGATCACATTGCAAACTTTCTACGTTTGGTCCATGACATGCCGGACTTGGCTCTCGGCATGGCACAAGATCTCGTCGCGGCGGGCTGTCTGACGTGGGCACTGCGCGAAATCGCTCAAGGTAAATCTTTCAGTGTTTGCAGCAACAAATTTGATATCCTCCATTTTCTGTTTTCACAGCTGATGATTCGTAGTTTACGAGCCACAAGAAATATTCGAGAAAGACCTTGAGAAGCCTTGCGAAAATGGCATCAAAGACTACGCCGAAAACCACCAGAGATGCAACTTCTCCTTCGGTCCCACCGGGAAGTGTCTGCTGCACCGAGGCCAGCATGAACAAGAGCACTGTGACTACAAGGGAGACAGGAAGCCGGGGTCTTTTGAGGATTCCGGATCGAAACTACAATACATCAAAGAAGCTGTACATCGGAAGTTCATCGAACTCTACAATTACGCATGTATGGTCGAAACAACAGGTCCTCCATTGAACATGAGACAGCATACGCGCCTTGAGGTCTTCAGGAAACATCAGCCATTCCTCAAAGATCTGCGCAGCAACAAGACTTGTATCGCCTGCATCCAAGCTACTCCTGACCATGTTCTCGAATGCGGACATGCTATCTGCGATGTTTGCGTTCGAGAGTTTGGCAGTCCGTCAGAGGATTTCGAATCCGGGTGGGCCATCAAAAGGTGTATGCTCTGCTGGAAACCATGGCGCCACGGCGGACAGGTGATACGATTCAAGCCCAAGTGTGCAGGCGTACGTCTCTTGTCCCTCGATGGCGGAGGCATCAGAGGTATCGTGGAGCTTGTTCTTCTTGAACTTGTGCATGAGCGAATGGGAATCGACGCTCTCGCGATACAAGATTGTTTTGATCTCCTCACGGGAACTAGCACTGGTAAGTCAAGAATGCCTTGGCCCGTCAAGTTCATTGAAACGGTTTCTGACCGAACTACATAGGTGGTCTCATCGCTCTGGGTCTGGGCGTGCCTCAGGTTTCTCGAGACTTCAGCATACGTGAAATGAAGGCGCAGTTCAAAGAAATGGCCACAAAGGCATTCAAAACTCGACGCCAGGGCATGGATTGGGACCCAACGGCGCTGGTTGCGAATACTTTGGTGCTATTCGGCCTTTCGAGAAGCATCTATCCAACGACACCACTTCGGCAATGCTTGCAAGATTTCTTTGGCCCTGAAACCAACCTCTTTGGCCCACTGGCTTCCACAGCGCAACGCAGCACTCGCGTTGCGGTCACGTCTGTCAAAAGCGACGGTGACCATCTTTGCCTCATGACGAACTACAACAGGAAGAACATGGCAGAAGACGGATGGGGTGGCATCCAGAGAGAAGACCAAAGCTCAAATGAACTGCGTGTCTGGGAAGCCGGTTTGGCCACAGCTGCAGCGCCTGTGTACTTCAAAGCATTCTTCAAGCATGAGACGAAGAAATCATATCTCGACGGCGGATTGAAAGCCAACTTTCCGGGTGAACAAGCCCTCAAGGAGATGTCTTCGATCTGGACCGCAAATACCAAGCTGGAAATCGTCGAGCCACATTTGGACTTGATGGTCACTGTTGGCACGGGTCTGCAACAACAAGACGTTCATATTCGGTTCGCCGGAGGTGGTTTCAACAAGATGGTGAAAATTTTCTCCGAGAACCTTGACAGCGACCGGATGTGGCAAGACTTCCGGAACAAACAAGGCAGAAAGCAAGCCTCTCGGACTACACGACTCAACAGCACTCTGCCCGCAGCCAAGTACATCAATTTCTACGATTACAAAATGATGGACAGCATTGCAGACCATGTCTTGCGGGAAGGGAGGTCCGATCCGGAGTTGAAGAGTTCCATTACAACGGTTGCTGGACGCATCCTTGCGAGTCTGTTCTTCTTTCAACCTCATGACATGGTAGATCCAATTGCACGCATCGGTCAAAATACTGCTACATGCTCTGGGTCCATCCGTTGTCGCCTCGAAAGAGGTAGCGTGGAGCTTGCGAAGCTAATTGGCAAGGCCCAGGGATTCTGGGTGAAGACAAGCGCCAACGACGCAGAGGAAGATGTTAGGTATGTGCACAATCAGGGCGACTGAGATATCATTCAGAATCTTTCCAGCTGACCGTCAAATACAGGAATACCAGCAACATGAACCCAATGTTCAAGGAGGTCGGGACGGCCGGTACAGAGTCATGGAAGAGAAACTACAAAGAACTTCCATTTTCACGAGAGACGAGAAGACGCTCGCAGGCTTGGGATGCAAATGAGCTCTTCAGACTCAACATGACGCTCACAGCGGAAAATCCGGGAGATTCCAGGTATCTATGGCACCATGTCGTTGTCAGTTTCAAAGGATTCGAAGAGATGGGCCCTATCCCGATCAGTGGCTTCCCCACCACACTTGACGAGATACAAGGGCGGTGCAGGGCCGTGTAGGCGTCTTCAAATGTTCATATAGTACAACAGAGTAGCTTGAATTCATCAAACGACCAGCAACCACTAACCCACCTTTCCACACTATTCTTTTCCGAGCAAACCCGCATCATTCGCGTGGAATGCTGTCAGCTGCACTGCCCTGCATGTCCGATCCATCGTGCTACACAGCCGACGGGGCTTGCATATGCGCGAGAAGCCACACCGGCGGGGACAAACGAGGCCGCCCTTCAGCCTCCGGCGAGGGATGATGTTGTTGCCACTCTCGTATAACTCAGCACTCTTGGATGATTTATTGCTAAGCAGCACCATTCTCTCTAATCCAAAACTATGAAGGAATTCACTCACTACATACACCGATTCTCAGTCCTAGGTAAACGAATTCAAGATGCGACTAGCGAGATTCTACACAGCTCTGCAGCTTTATTCGTTCCATCAAAATGGACCCACGATACCATCCACGCCCTTTTGAACGAGGAAGACACACAGCACAGGGAGTCTTTGACCTCAAATTTCGTATCAAGCACCCTCAACACTATGAACACGATTAGTCTTACCGTACATCTTCTCCCTACTGACCCATTTGCAATTTGTGCTCTCGCAACTGACCATCGACAGTCAGCTCTCGTAGCCGGAGTCATCTCGGGAGCCTTCTCCTGGTATAACGTCGAGCAGACACACTGGTGTACCAGAGCGACTTGGTACTCCGGACTCATCTTTGCACTTGCATCCATCAGTGCTGCGGGCCTTTGCAGTGGCAGTCTTCTCCGCTTGAAATGCCATCCGGACAGCACCAGCCGCGTGCGAACGGTACTGGGCTATCAATCTCGCCACTCTCATGAATGGACTCCTAGAGCGCTGCAGTCTTGGATTTGGGGCGTGCCAGGGCTGCTTCTGAAGCTCAGCGTTTTATGGTTTTTGGTCGGCCTTGGTTTGGAGATTTGGCTTAGCGCACGAAGAGCGCGGTTTGATTGGGAGAGCGATGATGTCAAGGTAAGGTTTGGCTCAAAGACACAGACACAGTTTATTTGAACCTCTGCTCATCCACTGACTCCTCATAGATAGCTGCTTTCGTGACGTTGACCGCCTTGTTCGCAGCTTTGAGCTACGCGATCGCTGTCATTGGACTTTTCTTTCCATCGTTGCGACACGAAAGAGTTAGGCCATAAGGAATTTAGGTATGTGGTAATGGCGAAGAAAATGAGATTATACAGTGTATCTACGAAGCCACGATGGCATCATGTGTCTGCTCCTATTGACTGTGCCGAGCGTGGACCTTTACCAAATCGAAGATTGCATACGGCAACGACTTATCCCCAGGGAACTTTCGCCACCCACAAAGCACATCGAGCTCAATCGATCATTCAAACAAACGCCACAGCACCGCTTCTCATTGCCACCCGTCCTCCTCTTCGTCCTCCGTCGCTTCCCATTCTGATGGCGAAGAATAATCCCAAGCCTCATAGCCATCCGGGGGCAGAAGTGGATCAGCCGAATCCTCAGCCTCCCGAATTTCATCTTTCTGAGGCCAGAATCTGGTCCAATAAACATTCGCAATCTTCTCGCAGATCTTCCAGGTTCTCCTGCGATTCGCTAGCCCCAAATACCTCCCCTTCATGCCAAAATTTCGCCGTAGATTTCTCCAGCGCCACGTAGAGGTTCTCCCAGTCTGTGGGCACTCGCGCTGAAGTGTCGGTATTGTCGGATGACAGTGATGGCTCCCAGAGGTCAATTGAAAAGGGCGTGTCCCAAAGCCAGGGCTGCTCGCGAAGGAGGAGGCGCTTCCAAAAGGTCGGGGAGCGGGTTGTCTGACGGACGCAGCGTGAGCACTGGCGAAGTGAGATTATATCGTGGCCTTCCATATAACTTGTCATGTGGTGGATGAGCTCGCTGGGGAGATTACAAAACGGGTCGTTTTGCACGCGACTGGAGATGCTTGCAAGGGATTGCTCGACACCTTTCCGCTCTTCCGTGACGACAAAGGAGCGGCTCATGTCGCCAATCACGGGCATGGGCTCGAGTGGGTTGATGACTGAAAACTATCGAGGTTGCATTAGTCGGTTGTGGGCTAGATAATTCACGATCATTTTGTATCCACGCACCTCTTCGCCGGGATACGACTCCCAGAATTGGTCGCTGCCTTCAATCTCGCCATAGTCAAAATTCGATCCGCACGTATTGCGATAGAAAATACTATGCATTGATCGATGTAGGACGTAAGGATCGAGCTGGTGAAAGTCCATCGTGGTGCCCGTGATGGCCCGCGCGAGCATTTTCAAGCAAGGAACGTGACAAGGATACGTTCCAAGGCCGTAGTTCTCCTCGTGGAATAATTCGTCGTAGTCGTAAAGGGGCAATCTGGCGCAGTCGTAATCCATGACGTCGAACTGCTCGCCTTGACCGAAAGTGTTCAGGCAATAGCCATTGTCGTCGAAGTGGGCGGGCCCGCAGATGAAGGTCCTGGGCGTCCTTTTTCTGTGGGGGTCGTTTGCTATAAGCAGAACCTCAGGGATCCAAGATGTATCGTGACCCTCCAATACTTCAGGATCATAACTGTTTGCGAAGTCGAAGGGACCTTCATCTCCGTCGCGAGCCGAAGCAAAATCGCTCTCACTGATCTCTTCAAACGGCGATTCCGATCGCTCTCTGGGGAGCTCAAGCATTTCTAGTCGAGTTCTTGCTCTCTTGCGGTGGGCATTCCTCAAAACGATGCCTCGTACGCGCTTGGCTTTTGCGCTCCTCGACCCAATTGCGAATGCACGAATGCATGCGCCGCAAATGGCGCAAAAGCAATCCGCTTCGGGCATTGTGACAGATCGATTATTTGCAGAGATGAGAATTGTGCGGCGTGGTGTTCGCACGAAAGGCAGGAAACGTGTTCCGTTTGATCAAAATCCTATATGGCACCATAACGGTGAAGATATTTATTTTCGCTTGACCGACCGGTGAGCAGGGAGTAGGCTGCAGTTCGTAATGGCATTCAAATAGCAGCCGACCCCGCAAATCACCAGCAGCGTTTCTAAGCATTTTTGCTAGAAAGGGCCAACTAGTGAATGGAGGAGACACTGAAGTCTGCGCTAATGTTTAGCTGCATGGATGATTTGGGGACGTAATTAATGAGAAATTCGCGAACCGAACAGAGAGGTTCGGGCAGCAGTCGAACTCGCCGGAGAGGTCGTGAATAGGGAACCGCAGTTGTGGCCAATGCAACTCGGGTTCCAAAGCCACTGAAAGACTTCGTAGTAGAATTGTGCTCCCAACCATTATCCACTGCAAGACTTTCTAGCCGGAAATGAAAAATTCCTGAACCTTGTCAATCATTAATGTCAAATCATCGATACCTCCTGGTACGGCATCATAAACGCCCTGGCTGGGAAAGCAGCAGTGGCCCACTTCGGAATCACCCATATCTTTCACCTCTTCCCACTTCACAGGTGGTATAGAGGCATCGACGTCTTCTGCAGGACGGTGTGCCGCTGAAGCTAAGGCTCGAGAACAGCTCGCAGCCACTGGCATGAGTTTTCCTCTGAGCTTTCTGCGGCCCAAGCCACTCACAACTGCTACGGTGCATAAGCCCAGAACAGCAACTACGAGCATCGAGGCGGGGCTCAGTCCAACAGCAGAGACGTTGGTTTCTTTCAATATGCCCTTGGAGTACTCCTCCACGCGCACGAGAAAGACCGACTGCGAGATGAGCCAGTGCAATGTCGCGGATATGACCATGAGCGGAATTCCGTAGATGTAGGGTATTTGAAGCCAGTAGGTCGTGCGCTGTTGGCCGCAGGGTGTCGTGACGCGCAGAGGCTTACAATGTACTTCGTAGCCGCTATACTCTCTCGCCAGAAGCATGCATGTAATCAAGCCGTTGAAGGATAGATAAATACATGACAAAATCAGTTGGGGCATGTTAGCGACCAGGACTGAGGCAGTCAGTCCAGGAACGCCCCTTGTAGGCAAACCAGCACCGAGTAGCATCCTGGAATTCACAGCTCCAAATCCAAGGGAGGTGATCGTCTGCCCAGTCTCGCGTTTCATTTGCACCATGGTTCCTCCAAAACCACCCCAGGTCGCTAAGAGCGTGAGTACTACGAAAGCCATCGAAGCAAACCATCTCCTCCGGCTGGCGCCGCCTTTGCAGCGGCGTGCTGCTAGACCAAGCGCCCGCGGTGGATGCCGTCTCTTTGGTTGGCACTCAATGCTGCGGAAGTCTTCAAAACAGTGATCTGCGGTGGTTGGGTCGGGCTCATCCAACCAGCTAGCGAGCGCATCTCCAAAAGTGATAAACGTGGTATCGGGCGCTGCCTCCAGATCGCCCAGAACATGGCCACGCATTTGATGCCGTTGCAAATTATGACTGCAATGAGTATACCTGAGGAAAACTGCAATTTGCAATGCTGGGGCTGGTCTTCAGATAAGCAATAGTTGATGTCTATACCGCTGATAGTCCAGGTTTCTCGCATTTCCAGCTCTCGAACTTTGGCTGGGCTGTTGCAGGTGAGGTCAGTACCTGAACACATCCTAGAAAACAGTTAGGTTGATACAAGTGGTCATCAGAGAGACCCATTATGACTCACCAGTCGAAGGGAAAGTCAATCTGGCGGCGAAGACGCGGGTCATCAGGTAAAAGAAGTCCCGCTGCTGGGAGAGATCCATTCGGTAGGGCTTCAGAAATCAAGATGACATCCCCATGGCCGGAGAGATAGTATGTCGAGTATTTCTCGATGCATGCTTCTGGCGACAAGTTCTTAAATGAGGAAGTATTTGCCAGGTAAGCTTCTTGCACCGCCAGGACTTCAGAAAACTTTTCCGCTACGGTCTCGCCGTCTAAGAACGATGGACCAAACAGAACTGGACTGTAAAGATTGTTGTCTAGAGTCCTGAATACCGCGGAATTGTAGAGTAGATGTATGGGCGTACTGCTCAGGGCTAAAAAAGCCCACAAGATCCTTCTTTGCCAACTGATCCTAAAGATATTTCGTGTACTCGGAATGCCGATGTCCAGCCAGTCCCTTTTAGAATGTGCTTGATCGCACTCATACCGCGTCGGCGCACTAACGCATTGCATTGTGCAGTTAGAGGCACCAAGTAACGCCGAGCTGAGGACGTTGATGACAAGATGGAGCCAGAATGACCATGCGCTAACTTTATCACAGTCTCCGTCGTATGCCGTTCCGATTCCGCCTTCTTCTAGGTCAAACGTCAAGCTCGCCCATCGCGTCAGGACGCTGTTAATCACCAGGATAATCGTGGTCATACCCGCAGCAGCCAGGACACCGATTTTCCAGCTCTGGAGTCTGTGTCGTTTTTTGCGCAAAGGCTGTGAAGAGATTTTGCCGTCGTCGAGGAATCGGTCCAACAAGTATGAGTTGTTGCAACGATCTTAGGTGGGAGAAATGTTTTTCGTTCATCAGAGACATCGAGTTTACCATCAAGGCCAGATAGACGACTTGACGCTCTGCTGGTCTGGGTTCCGAGCCTGCTGATGGATTTCGACGATTCAAATTCCTGAAGTTCGGTGCCGACCAGCTCACATAGCGGTTCACTCTGTGTTTGCGAACTCATGTTGTAGTGAGTCTCATTCGTGATCGGAAACGAGTCTCAGCAAGGAACCAGAGTCGCTGGGAATTAGACTCGAATGGAATAGAGCTATCCAGGTGGAGGAGCACCCTACCCTCCATATAGCTTCCCACAGCTTCATGTGGCTGTGTCAAGGCTTTAGAAAGACAACCATGCATGCGAAGGATTCCGGGCTAGTCTTCACCGGGCATCATCGTTGCCTGAATAAAACACCATGCGGCTCCAACGCATACTGCAGATCTCGGCAAGTGCCACTTAGCAAGATGCAGAAAGGCTCCAGTAGCCGTGTTATGGCGAGCATACCTCCGTACTACCTTGACTACTCACGTACGCCTGAATCCACGGAGGCTGATGGAAATGGCAATGCTGAAGCAAAAGGAAGATGCTGGTCGAGGATCACGGAGGAAATATCCTCGCCAGCGCCCGGCGAGAGGCGATCAAAGCGAACGATTATAGCAGCGGGAAAATACCATGGCGGCTGAGGAGTCGCACGTGAATCGCATAGCATGGCACGCTGGGCGAGCAAAAGCGGCAGTTTCAGCCATAGGCTCGGCGAAGCGTGGATCGGCCAGTAGATTGCGTTGCTGGGTGCGATAGACGCCGACCAGATGTGAGAATTTGTCGTTGGAGTGATGGAGCAGGTGTGCGCGGAAGTCTTTCGCCTGTAGAGTTGGCGGAGGCCATATCATCGATCACCATGCATTTGCATATCTGAATTGAGCTGGACACACGGCTCGATGGCCGCAGAAGGCGTTGTTGAGCGCCAGCCTCCAATTTGATTCCTTCAGAGACTTGGTAGGGCATTCGAATCATCGAAGGATGCGGCAGGTATGGTCCCATAACATGTGCGGCTTCCGTAATGCACATGCTCTCCAGTCAAATGGTGTGGTGGTCGGCAAAGTGTACATCATTGGTCGACCGTATATCTCATCTCAGCCACCGTAGGAGAGAAGCCACTGGGGCCTTGGCATTATAGGTACTTGTGGCGCCCTTGACTTGACGCACGCCTGCCGCTTACCCTTACTTCCTAAGACCATCGAAACAGACAATTTGGGAAACACATCTGTCTGAGCTTACTGGGCGGTATCAAGGCAGGTCAGGAGCATCTACTACTGTACAAATGCTTCCGCCCAGAAATGACAAATGTTTACTAGGCCCCAGCATCACACCTCTGGGTACCGTCATCCCTATTGATTCTGAACAGCCTGAATTTCACTGATCTATGGCCGTACGTGCTCTGCAATAGACTATTCGAGAGTGTTCTTCACAAACACGACTGCAATCATGTGTTTCGTCCGATTTCAACTTGCATGCACATCCACAGCATCGCCATGATTCCCAGAACCACCGAGGCAATTCCTGTAGCACTCTGTACATCACCTGTGTGGTGGATGTAAACACCAAGGAGCGGTTCAAGGCCCAGAGCTAAGGCGATGATGGTCGTCCAAAGTGCCATTGTTGCGTCAAGGCCTTCGTCGATGTGCACACCCCAAGCCTCGACGAACTTGTTTGGATCAGGGTTTTTACTCGCTTCCATCAGTGGCTCTTTCAGCTTCTTTGGCAGTCGATCCAGCCATATTCTCTGGGCGGGTGGCACCTCGACGTCCAGGTTGCAATACTGCAGGTAGTGAATGAAGGCATTGCTTGGCATTGGTAGGGAACCGGTTGGGATCGTAGGACAAGGCGTATAGATATATCTTTGGGCCGCAATCTCGTCCTGTGGCGGATAAGACTCGTCTTGGCTCAAAATGTGGACCTTGCGACCCTGCTCGACTCCAAAGTACACAAAGCGCATCGATTTTGGCCGCAAACAGAACCGCCAATGCCGTCTCCATCCTCGCAGATCTTGGTAGCTTTTGCGTACCCAGCGGAAAAATTCGACATCGTTGGAGATTCGCGTCACGTCGATCTCGCGCAAGCTTTGGCACAAGCTGCCTGTGTTCACACAAAGCTCAAAAAACCGGGGCGTGAGAAGTTGACTTGGAATTGTGTTCTTACAAGCGTATGAAGAGGCTGCCCTGGACGACGCGACACCAGAGGAATTCGCTTCACCAAGACTACTGCAATAGTTGAGAGAGCCTGAATCTCTAGAGGGGTGCGCAAAGGGCGGTGCGGTCAAAGCAATTTGCTGGCCTCCCTTTAAGTTTGTGGCCGTCAAGGATGCGACTGTCGGTTCATTTAGCTCTTCAGAGAATCTCGCGATCATCTCAGGGTCGGTATCCGGATAATCCGCGTACAAGTCGGTCCCGCAATGCTGCGAGCTTATTAGCATATAGACTACAGGTTTTCCAAGGTCTGTCGGGCGAAATGTCTACTTACACAGCTCCATGTGATCCTGATGTGGTTTCTCGCAACACATGGACGAAACAGGGCTGCAAGTGACATTCTGAATGCAAATTGCCGTGCTCGAACAACCGATGACACCGGCCATATGGAATCCAGCAAGAGGACGAACTTGACAGGAATTTTCACCAGGATTTTAAAGAGCTGCCGAGTACGACGCGAGACGTCGTTTTTGGGTCCACTTGCAGGCAAATTGCATGGTGTCTCGGCCGAGTGTGGACCTTTCTGGTGCTCAGGCTTGAGAGTATCGCTCTCAAGCTGTTGGGTCGAAGAGACGATTTTAGGCTGCGTGCCGTCTGTTTTGTGCGAAACCTCTTTTTCCCAGAGGAGACGCAAGACTTTTGGCGGATAGGAGTGAATTCTTTTGTCGTCATCTTCTGGCAGCTCCCATATTCTATCACATTCATGGGTTGAGCTGTCAAGGTTCTGGGCACCCTGAGTACTGGAATAGGTTTGTTGCGAGGTTTTTCCACCTCCGAAAGGAACACCGAGGAGCGATTCCGCTATTTCCCGGATGCGTCTCCTAGTTATATCGGCATATAGAGCTGAATAGCCATCCATATCGATGACTTTTGGATTGGCAATAGCTTCCTGGAGCACGGCGAGATAAGTCGTAAATCGTAATTGCCTACTGCTTCTTAACCGCAGTGCCATTGGAACTCGTGATTCCAGGTCACCTCCATGACGGAGCAGCGTTACGAGATTCGAGGTGCCTCCATGACCGGCAGTCCAGAGTAAGCGCGCATATCCATAGCCATTTCCACGGTCAACACGTCCTGTGCCTGCTTCTAAAAGTTTGCCGAATGATATTGTTGGTGTATCCAGGCAAGCAAGATGCAGAATGGTCAGAGCTCGCTCGTTCATTGACTTCCAGGGATCAATTAGATCGGCAATAGCAAAGAGATTCGGGGTGCCAGATTCGATGGCCGAGTTCCAGGCCACATCTGCCACGTTTCTACAGTATATGTCAATACACTTCTCTCATCGGGCTTGCATTGCAACATCAATACTCACAATTCAGCCGAACAGGTTTGCAAAAAGGCTCCCCCAGTGATAGGACATCGATCAAACGCCACCGTCGACACGGCTTGCAATTGTCTAAGGGCCGCAACTGCGCGTTCGAGATAGGTCCATTGTCGGCTAGAAACCTTGCCTGATGAAGACCAAGAGTCGATTGCAGCATCAAGAGTCATCCAAAGTCTCAGCAAGGTATATACCAGTCGAGGAATGAGAGCTTCCAGTTTCTGAAAGTCCAGCACAATAGTGGGGTCGTCGCCTTGGTTGGGACCTTGACATAGCATCTTTACAGAGTCTCGGTGCACGACAAGTAAGGTCTTGAAAGTCTTGAGGCTATCCGAGATGTTGAGGTTTCTCGCAATGAAGCCCTGTCGTTTTGCGTATTCTTTGGCATATCTCATTTCTCGCTTGACAGCCTGTAATAGGGACAGCGTTCCAACAATACTCGCAGTGGTTGCGGCGGCTGTAGTGTGACCGCCCATGTCTCCAAGAGTTGGTATAACAGGAAAACAGAGAAATGAAGAAGAGGGTATGTGCAAAAGCTATGAGCGCAGAGCGAAGTCCGCGTTTTTGTCACGCTCTGAAGCCTCACCTCAGAGGCAAAGCTGAGGCGAAGCAGCTTCCTCATGAGTACATCTTGACCTCTCGAGCGCGGTAAGGCAGCACAGGCTGTACCGGGGCTCGGGGGCATTGTTAGCATAGCGATATCATTGGTGCCACGAGGCGAAAGCGCTTGCCGCTGCATGGAAGTAATGTCTGATGGCGTAAGACTGGGGGCTGGGGATTTCCTGCGCTTCGCCACACAAGAGCAGCGCTTGAAATGTTGACGCATTACAAGCCGGTGTGTATTAATTGCGAATCGGGGAAGAGTGTGCGGTGAGATGCATGCCTTAGTTCATGGGCGTCGTTGATGGACTTGTCTTGGCAAGCGCGTAGATCTGCTGCGATCCAGCCTCCAGTCTCGACCTTCGTGTGTGGCCAATTAGGAGAATTAAGCGATCAAGGAGATTCGGAATCCGGATACACCAGGATTAATTTCAACAAGATCTCTTTTGATATACAATTCGCTTCGCTATCTTACTTACATGCGCATACTCGCGCAACTGAGTCTTACACAACAGAATGTAGCTTCTTTCCCCAGGCCCTTCAGACCAAGCGAGACTCTCAAGGTCGCAAAATACACATAGATAACACAGAAAATAAATCGAAGTTTAGCAAAACGCCAGACACCTCGCGTATGGAAGAACGACCGCCCAGAGGAACTAACCACCGATCACTTAAGCATCAGTAATGCAGCCGTGGCTGGCATCCTTGACCTGTTTGGCGTACTTGAAGAGCGTGCCCTTCTGGTACTTGAGCGGCGGGGCCTGGAACTCGAGCTTCCTGCGCTGCAGCTCCTCGGGAGTCTGGTCGATGATGTCGATGACGTTGTTGTCGGCGTCGATGGTGATGGTGTCGCCGTCGCGGACGAGACCGATGGGGCCACCCTCCTGAGCCTCGGGGGTGACGTGGCCGATGAGGAAACCGTGGCTGCCGCCGGAGAAGCGGCCGTCGGTGATGAGAGCGATGTCGTTGCCGAGACCGTAGCCCATGATGGCGGAGCTGGGCTTCAGCATCTCAGGCATACCGGGGCCACCCTTGGGTCCCTCGTAGCGGATGACGACAACGGTCTTCTCGCCCTTCTTGAAAGTGCCGGCCTCGAGAGCCTCGATGAAGAGGTCCTCGGCGTCGAAGCAGCGGGCCTTGCCGGTGAAGACGGTGCCCTCCTTACCGGTGATCTTACCGACGGAGCCTTCGGGAGCGAGGGAGCCGCGGAGGATCTGGATGTGACCGGTCGGCTTGATGGGGTTGGAGAGCGGGCGGATGATGTCCTGGTCGGCGGGGAAGTCGGGGACAAGGTCGGCGTTCTGCTTCAGAGTCTTACCGGTGACGGTCATACCAGAGCCGTCAAGAACGCCCTCCTTAAGGAGATACTTGATCAGACTGGGAGTGCCACCAATGTTGTACAAGTCCTCAAAGACGTACTTGCCAGAGGGCTTGAGGTCAGCGAGGAAGGGAGTACGGTCAGAGACGCGCTGGAAGTCGTCAATGGTGAGGTCGATTCCAACGGAGTGGGCAATGGCGATCAAGTGGAGGACAGCATTTGTGCTACCACCAGTGATGTTGACAAGAATCATAGCGTTCTCAAGCGCCTTACGGGTGATAATGTCGGAAGGCCTGATGTCCTCCTTGAGCAGGTGCTTGATGGCGCCACCAGCAGCCAAGCACTCCATCATCTTCGCCTTGCTCTCAGCAGGGTTGGACGAGGAGCCGGGCAGGGACATACCCATGACCTCGATGACACTAGCGAGCGTGTTGGCGGTGTACATGCCACCGCAGGCACCGCTACCAGGGCATGCGTGTCTAATGATGTCGAAACGCTCGTCCTCCGAGATCTCGCCAGAGAT
>MSJI02000248.1:0-17935 GCA_001931905.2 Cladosporium sp. IMV 00045
CAACACGGACACCGCTGGCTTGCATCATACTTGCATCCGTGCTCTGAGGGCCAGCCAGCTAGCCAACGTTCAAACAACGCCGACCATGTCTTCCGGCGAAGCTGTCTCTTCTCAACCTCGCGAAAGCAGGCCTAAGCCGTTACACGCTTCACGATCCTTCACCAGAATGGAATCTCCGCCCTCCGCCGCTTCGTCTCCCCGAAAAAGAGCGCACACCACCCAGGTCTCCGGCATTCCCTCCATACCGGAAGCCAGACCCATCGACGCCTCGCCCGACGACTTGTTTGGCAAAGACTCCAGAGCAGACGTCTTTGAGAACCGCGAAGATGAAGACAACGAGGCTTCCGAGGCCGAAAATGCCCCGCCCGAGCTCAATCTGCCCAACACCCTCGACGAGCTGCCCATAGAGATCAGGAGCTTGACGGAGCGCTTCCTGGACAGCTTATCGGCAAAGGTCCATCCCGCTCCTCTGAGCGCCGACACCCTCTCCGACATGTTCCAAGACTTCTACGAGAGAGCCGCCTCCCAAATATCAGTGCACATCGCAGCCCTGGCGTCCCGCCTTGGCAAGAAAGAGACATCACCATCCGCTACGGTAAAAAGCAGCAAGGGAAGGGCAAGAGCAGGATCGGCGGCGAAGAGAAGCGGTAGTCCGGCCAGTACTACCAGTGGAGGAGAGATGCTCACTGTATCGGAGGTTTCTGATCGGAAAAAGGCAAGGAAACAGCTAGAACTGAAACGCCTGGCTTTGGAGGAATCTGTTGAGCGAGCAGTGTGCGAGAAGATATACGACAAGCTGTGGAAGCACAGAACTACGGATGACGATGCGAGAGACGAGAAGCTTCGCTCGCGCACGGCAGCTTTGTCGCTGGTAGGCATTGGTCTGAAAGAACTGCATGTCGACATCGATCCATCTCAGGGACCGGTGCCAAAGAAAGCAGAAGAGAAGGAAAAGGAGATCAACGAGTCTCTTGCTGCTGCGAGAGAAGCACTGCTACGCATGGATGCGGAACGTTACCCGTTGGGCAAACTGCAACATCTGACGGTGGCCCACAAAAGCATTGTCGAGACGCTGTCCGAGCTGTTTCCCTCCTCGTCTTCGGCCGATGAGATCTTGCCTACACTCATTTACACTTTGATCACCTCTTCGGAACTGGATCTCAATGTTGTCAGCAATCTCAACTTCATCCAACGATTTCGAGCTTCTAGTAAAGTCGACGGCGAGTCGGCATACTGCTTGGTCAATCTCGAAGCCGCCATCTCATTCCTCGAGACTGTCGACTTGACTTCACTTCGCGCAGAAGAGCAACCAGAGGGTCCTGCCAAGTCAAGTAGTCGACCGTCAACGCCCAATGCAGACAAAGCTGCACCTACTCAGCCAGCCACGAACAGTTCCTTGAAACCAGAGACGTCCTCCGTCTCCGCCGTCTCTCAAGACAAAAGCACGCCTGACACCACCAACAAACCCCTCCCATCTACCACATCACTCAGCGCAAACGGACCCCGTCCTGGCGCACCCAACCGCCGCCTGAGCAGCTTGGTACAAGCCCAAGCCGACCGCTTCGAAGCTAGCCGGGACAATCTCCTCCAGGCCGCCGACAAAGTCTACGACAGCATCAACGGCACTCTCGAAAACAGCCTCAACTCCCTCTTCGGCCGACTCAAAGACCAAGTCCCCAACAACCCAATCATGCCCAAGACGCTCGAGGAAGCGCGCAAACTCGTCTCCACCCCACCCTCCGCAACCCCCGAAGACGAGTACCCACCCAGCATAACTCTCTCCGGCCGCTCCTCGCCCGACGACCCTCTCGGCGAGCCGACCAACCCCAAAAACACCAGCACCAACAACCGCTCCCTCGAACTCCTCGCCGGCCGCCGTCCCAACCGCGACCGCAGCGCAGACAGCTCCCGCTCCGCCACCAGCAGCACCACAACAAGCAGCACGAAGCGCGTGGGATTCAACTCCAGCACAGTCGCCAACGCCGCTCCCAGCACGCGCAGCCAACCGCAACCCAACAACACCAACAACGGCAGCGGTGGGAAAACAGCAGACGAACCCCTCAACGCCGCAGCGAACTTCATCACCTCCATCAACCCCCTCAACCGCTTCACCTCCACCATCCCCTCTTTCCCGCGCTTCGGCCGCGCCGCCAGCGCCACCGGCACCCCGACCGTGCAGCCCTCCCCTCCCCCTCCTGCAGACTCCACCACCGCGCCTCCACCAGCAAAGCAGACCAGCAGCGCCGCCAACAAAACTCTAGGCTTAGGCGACATCACCCAATCCCCCGTCTCAACAACAGCAAACCCCTCAGGCACAGCAGACCCGGACCCCACCCCGGGCCACAGCCGCGTGAGCGAAGGCGGCTCGGACCTGAACGCCATCGAAGCGCTGGCGGAATTGAGGCGGGTGAAGCCGCCGCGCAGGAGGTTTCTGGAAGTGGGCAGCGCGGCGGAGCTGAGGTTGGGGGAGGTGGAGGATTTGCTCGCTGAGTATCGACGGTTGGCGAAGGCGATTGGGGAGGCGGTTGTGGAGTGATGATTGTCAACGATGAGAAAGGGAGGGAGGGAAGGAGGGGTGGGATGGGGGTTTGGTTGGGGTTATGTATTTATGTATGATTTTATATGGTGTGGTATGGCATGGATGGATGGGTTGGTGATGGGCGACAGGGTTAGTTCGGAGACGGAAGTGAGACGAATTGGTCGTCCTGCGTGGGATATAAAACAGAACTACGAACACAATAACACAAGATGTTCAAGTCAAAGTTCACTCTGGGAAAATTGTTGGCACAACTGTGTTGGCAGGCAACGTGAATGTATGGATTGAA
The DNA here is from genome assembly GCA_001931905.2 of Cladosporium sp. IMV 00045. Classification (NCBI taxonomy): domain Eukaryota; kingdom Fungi; phylum Ascomycota; class Dothideomycetes; order Cladosporiales; family Cladosporiaceae; genus Cladosporium; species Cladosporium sp. IMV 00045. The sequence continues at coordinate 2,826 of MSJI02000248.1, forward strand.
ATTTTCGTCTCGCTGGAAGTCGACTATCATGACTTTTGATGACCTATCCCTCCCAAAAGAAAACCAAGTTCCACTATGCGCCGTTAAACCTGCCAAAAAAATAGAGATGGTATCGTGAAGCTAAAGCACGCCTAATGAACCCGCGTTTTCCCAGACCACCGATCAAGTGGAATCAAGAGAAAGCGCTTAGTTCATCTGCCTGACGAGGGCGTTGATGTGCTCCTCGCGGTTGCCGAGGTCACCACCCTCGACGTAGTGCTTGAACTTGCGGGTGCGGAAACCACCAGTGGGGTTGGAGAGCTTGAAGGGCCAGAGGAAGTTGGCGGCCTGCTTGAAGTTGGGGCCGACGGTGTAGATCTCGTGGATCAGGTCCTCCATGCAGACAATGCCGTACTTGGAGAGGTGCTCCTCGATGATGGCGTTGTCGGTGAGGGGGATACGCTGCTTGTTGGACTTGGCGTAGCCGCGCTTGTAGACGAGCTCACGGACGGTCTTCAGGTTGGGGTAACCGTAGGCGACGAAAGGCTCGACGATCTTGAGCATCTCGGAGGTGGCTTTGGTCAGACGGACAAAGACACCGTTGTTGATCTGAAGAAGACGAAGGAGCTGGAGGGTCTTGCGCTTCTTGGGGTCGATCTTGTTGATACCCTTGATGCGGACGACGAAGACGAGCTTCGGCTGGGCCGGGACGTAGTAGCTGCCCTCGGACTTGGCGACGCGAGCGAGGCGAATCTGCTCACGCTCGTAGTCGCGGTACTCCTTGACGTAGGACTCGGCGCGCTTGAAGATCTGCTCACGCTTGGTCTTGGACTCCTGTTCATGGCAGTCAGAGATGGTTCGATGAAAGCCATGCAAAATAGTAATGTGAAGGGCGAAAGTCGATCAGTCCCGAAAGATGGTTAACGTTACGACAGCATTGCCGTAGCTAGTCGTGGTGTTTGGTTGTTTTCATCACTGTATGGCGGGTGACAAGAAATGAATGTTGACTAACCTTCTTGCGGGAGTCACGGGCAGCAGCCTTGTCGGCAGCCTCCTTCTCAGCGGACTTGCGCTTCTTGAGAAGGGTCTCCGGGACCAGGATCTGGTCCTGGGTGGGGACGGAACTATGATGATTGTGTTAGTCGGTCCGCTGGGAGCATGCCACAGAAGGGCAGATGGCTCCGAGCGAAGAATTGCGGCGCAGTGGTCTGGCTCTCATGCATTCTCCGCAAAGCACTGTGGTTTGCCTTGTACGACCAATGGTCGACGACGGCGACGCTGAGTTTCCTCAAGCGTGAATGTTCCTCCTCTTACTGCCTCACATTCTGACGGGCCATTTCTGACGCCGCGCAGGACTGAGACAACGAGTGCTGGCTTCCAAGCATTTTTTTCCAAGCTGGACCGACTGCGCTACAATTCTTCACCCGGCGCATTGCAGGGTAAGGTGAAGAGCGACATACGTCTTGATGGTGGCGAGGGATTTTCCGGGCATCTTGACGGTGGCTGCTGGGTTAGTCGTGAGGAAGAAAAAGAGCGGCGTGAATCCAGATGTAGGCAGACTTGAAGTTCTCAACTTTACAAAATGGAGTGTGTGCGGGTGGCCTGAGCTTTATTTCGGCCCGCACTTTTCCCGCTATTACAGCCTCAGGCATCAAGTCTCAAGCCCATCGCTATGCTCAGTTGTCCACGCTTGCTACTAGCATCACTTCTTGTACGTTCTATCAATTTCAAGAAAATACATAGGGACGGCTGTCTCTTTCGACACAGTTATCATGTCCTCCAATCGCCGCGGTGTTGGGCTTAGCGCTTTCTCAAACTCCGCCATCAGCGCCGACCAGTATGCTCGCCACGGCCAGGCTCTCCGTTCCAATCACGCCGAAGCATTAGCAAACCAGCTCTCCGTCTTCCAAGCTGCTCTTCACAACTTCAGTCTCACACATGCCAAAGATATCAGGCAGAACCCGCAGTTCCGAGCGGAATTTGCTCGCATGTGCAACGCCATCGGCGTGGACCCTCTGGCCGGCAGCAACGTCAAAGGTGCTTCAAGCTCAAATGGCAAGGCGAGTAGTGTATGGGCAAAAATGCTCGGGAGTAGCGTGAATGACTTCTACTTTGAACTCGCAGTCCGTGTTGTCGAACTCTGCCGGGAGACACGAGCGGAAAACGGGGGCATGATCGCTGTGACTGAAATGCGAAAGCGGATTGAGAAAGGCCGTGGCATCATTGGTGGTGGTATCGATGTCACAGACGACGACATTGAGCGAGCCCTGGAATCACTTGCACCTTTGGAGGGCGGCTTCAAGGTTGTGCCACTCGGATCTCACAGGTTTATCCGGTCGGTGCCCAAGGAACTCAATTTGGATCAGTCGACTGTGTTGGAAGTCATACAAGTTCTTGGATATGTCACTGTGTCGATGCTACGTGACAACCTCGGCTGGGAGCGTGCGAGAGCGGTGGCCGTAATGGATGACTTGGTATCCGACAGCCTAGTCTGGGTCGACTCGCAGGCTGCAGAAGTGGAATTCTGGAGCCCGGCCTCAATGCACGAGGGCGGATGATCCGATCCACTCGCGACGTTTGATTGCCTTGGTGGTCCTACTGCTGCTATTTTGTGGCTTCCTACCTAGACTTCAATCCAGTTGTGCGCTGAACTGATGGCACCTTCTTGGATCCTCAGCTGGCGTTCCAAGATTTTAGGAAACGTGATTTCCCAGGGTTGAGGCCGACCTTGACACACACCGGTCATCGATGGTGTGTGCCAGCGCGGAGTACAATCTTGTCTTACACGGGAGGCGCTTTGAAAACACATGCATATCAGATGGCTTCGAGGTGTAGTGATGGTCACCCAAACCCTCAAGTCTCTTGGCTCGCCACCCGCCACTTTATTCACCGATGTAACCGGCAATGTACATGTACTGGTCACATGATCTCTGACCGGTGTGTCTTACTCGCTTAAGCCATCCAGAGCCTCGCTAGCGAGTCCGTGGGGGTAAGCGAAGTACAATCCGTCGGATGTTAACTTCATCCCACGTCAAATGCCCGCAGCCTGATACCATCCTCCTTTCCGTCTATAAGTGAGGTGGTTGCTTTCAGGCAACCTTTCAGGCCTCGCTGCAAGTCTGCCCAAGAACTGATCCTGATGGAACTGCATCTCGGAGATTGAAAAGGCTGTCTCTTGAGAAAGTGAGGCCCCATGACCCTCGGAATAAGCGATGGCTTGCATGCCATGATAAAATACTGGCAAAATCCATCTTGAGTATATTTCTCGAACCGTCAGACATGCATCACCATCAGGCTGGGTGTCAGCTTTCTTCAAGGCGACGAATCCCGGGGCTTGAATCAGGAACTCGTGAAGCAACACATACACCACCCTCAGCTCATTGGCACGCCTCCGTGGAGGCCGCCCGAGGCAGCCCAACAGAGTTGCCTTGCCACTGAGATACTTAAAGTCAGGAGTGGTTGTGTCACTGAGATCGAACATTTCTTCACAAGCAGACGCGACAAGCACCATGTCGAGACCAGCCCCACGACAAGTCGGTGCCTCGACTAAAAGCGCAACACCACGACAGGTTGCTACTTCGACTGCAGGCCCAGCTCCAAGACAGGTCGCCACCTCGACTGCCAACACAACATCACGAAAGGCCGTTGCCTCGACTGCAAAGACAACACCACGAAAGATAGCTGCCCCGATTGCAAGCGCACCCCCACGACAGGCCGGTGCATCCAATGCAAGCGCAACACCACAACAGGTCGCTGCGTCGACTACAAGCGGAACACCACAACCGAGCATCGACATCGATGGAGCCTTAGTCAACTCCCTCCATCAGTTGTTCTTGAAAGAGCGGGTATCCCCCAGCTCTGCCTCCATCCAGATCCTCCTCGCCGACAAACATCAGATCCCTCAGTGGATTGCTTCATCGTGGACATGGACGAAGAAAAAGAAAGAAAAGTTCGAGCAAAAAGAGCTTGCGCCGTTCAGACATTGGGCTCTCCGCATCCAGTGGAAGGATGGGAATGATTGGGTGTGGCAGTTGGATAGAGGGGAGAATGGCATGATTCGGATCTCCCAGCGCAGATACTCTGAAGTCCAGAATTACTTCATGAGCAATCGCGTCTTCAACATTGGCTACACCAACAAGAACCCGAATGAAGTCCACAACATTGGTGAGTCGGCTTTTCATCAGCATGCATCAAGTCAAACGATTTCAATACTCATTCATAACGCTGACTTGACCCAAAGCAATTCAAATCTACCCGAACGTACGATATGACCTCATCACAGCCAACTGTCAGACCTTCGTGATGGAGCTGATCCGACGTATCAAAGCCGGCCCGGTCTGGAACATCCAGCTCAAGTCCGTCGCGGTGGACAAACAACCGTACACCCTGCAGCAATTCCTCAAGAATGTGGCCGTCACCCTCTTCCCTAGCCTGAACGGTCTGTATCTTCTGTGGAGGCATGACTTTGACATCCCGATTCAGGAAATCTTTGTGTATGCCGTGGTGGAGGAAGCCATCGAGAATTCCGGTTGGCAGCGCCAAGGTCCGGCTCCGCGTGGCATTGAAGGGGGAAGTGGCAATAGGGTGACGGAGGCTGAGAGCAGTGAGGAGGATGATGATGATGAGGATGAGGATGCTAGTGAGGAAGAGGACGATAGTGATGCAGGAAAGGAGGAGGACGACGATGATGAGTGATCATGACACTGATTGATAACGGCCTTGCGTCTAATGTTGAGAATATGTACTTCTTTGTACGGGCATGTGTATCTTTGCAAGCTGATCGAAACGATTATTGCATTTGTTGTCGCGTCCCGATGTTCAAGCATCAAGGTCTCGTCGTTACCTAGCAACCTCGCTTTGAGGCGAGAATTATCGTGTAGCTCTATCCTACTACGAGCTCTGGTGTACGCGATTGAACCTGACCGTTGGCAAAGACTAGATCTGGAATATAAGCAAAGCAATCAGAAAGCGAATGCTGTGTTTGAACCAGGAGACAATCCGTTGAATGAGGCGACCCATCACCCCGCTGTAACAACCCATGAAGTGACGACGTCGTCTCTGGAATTGGACGAATATCGTCACAACGACCTCATCAACAGTGAACCAAATACACGACGCGATTACACGACGTCTACACGTCACCAGATTTGATCTAAAGTGTGTACGTTAGCGTCAGATCCAACGAGACCCTGTTCTTTTGGATCTGCGATTCGATGATTTTCCCCGGCTTCTTGGACGCGATCAAAAGTGCACGCCCCTGTTTGCTGCACTAGACGGCTTCATTTCCAGAGTCGTGACGTCCACCATACCGACTGTCCAGCCCTTTCGATTCACCTGGATGCGATTGCTCCTACTAGATTGCGACTCGTGCGCATGCCGGATGAGATCCCTCCTCCGCATCTTCTACCAGCATCATGCTCTCATTGGCTTGATATGGTTGGATCCGGCATTAGTCGCTGCGACGGATGCATCCCGATCGCGTACTAGCTCTTCGGTTGCCCTGGCATTGTTATTCTACTGGGCTCGACATCTCATATTTACACTTTTTGGAGGATCTCTTACCCCATTGACCCCAGGCACGCTGGTGCTGGCGTCCTGGGTTTGACATCAACATGACATCTTGTAGATTCATCGCCTTCTGCCATGACGCACGAGGAGTTGGAGGCCAGCCTCCTATCTGGAGGGAGTGTGCATTCGACAGGTATATATAGATCGTTATTGCTTTCTCCTTCACCTTCTTTCACTTATCAACAATCATCTATTGCATCACACATCACCATACCTGGCTCTATCAATACAACCACGCCTACAGCTTTCATCACATCAGCAACCATGAGCGCCCAAGACATCCCCTCCGGCGAGTTTCAGGACAACGAATACAAGAGCCGCACCGGCCAGAACCAGATCCCCGTCCAGTCCGACGACAAGCCCATTGAGGACCCCATCGACGGTGACAAGGCCGACACCGATGCACAGCTTGGTTCGTCTTCCCCATCTAACTTGGCCTTGGGACATCTCACTAACATAATATACAACAGAGGCCGACGATAAGGAAGCCATCAACAAGGGCAACATGATCAACGAGCGCACTAGAGGCGCGGCTAAGTCCAGTGGCACTTACCAGGAGCCTGGTGATGAGGAGGGCCTTCCCGGTGCTGAGGATGGCACCAGCCGTCTGACTGGAAACGTTGGAGACACAGTTTAATGTCTACTTTGTTAATAATGTAATGAATGATATACCCGCTTCACTCCATGTTCATTCGTACTTGTCATCCAAGTGTAACCTGAATTGGCTTCTGTGGACATAGCGAATGGGCTCTAAGCTTTGTTTAATTGTATCTCGTCGGGTATGGAATATGAGAAACAAAAACACCTATTATCCGTCTGTGTCAGCCCTGGTTGCAACGTTGTATATCTGTACAACCAAACATTTTGCGCCAGAGAAAGTATATATAGGACATGGAGAAGTCCCGACTCCTCGTTCAAAACAATGCCCTGCTCATTACCATATTCAAAACCCCAAGTCGTTTCACACTCGTCTCAAATCAAAATGCTCATTGTCCCTTGCCCAAACAATATCGAAAGGAAGAAACCATCAAAGAATCCAAAAAATCAATCGATACAAAATCATGACAAGTGAAAGCACGAATGCAAAGCCACCAAAAGAGCAAAAGAAGAATTGCAGCTTCTGTGGATCGAACACAGTACCTCCAGATACCGCACAGAATGCTTACGACTTGAAGTGAACTTCAGTCTGGCGCTCTCCCATGTGAGCTAAAGCTGCTTTGATTCATGTGACCTGCCTCAGCAATGTATAATATATAACCTATGTTTTGAATTCTAGACTGGTATCAGCAGCTCCCAACTGCTAGGGTAAGGGTTAGTGTACATCTACCTCACACATCATACACCATTTCATTAGGTGTGATTGATTGCGTACATAAGGCACTAGTTCATAGGTCTCAAATCCATCGCATTCTCCATTGGTACGCCTCTTCTGTTGCAGTACAGTCCTCTGGAGCATCAAGAGAACGCAAGCCCGCGTGGTGTCCAAGAACGAGTGTATGCTGCACATGTCCAGCAGAACATACAGTCAGAGGACGTGTAGACTCTCTCGCTTGCTTGTCTTGCTTGCCCTCTATTGACATGTCTCTCGATCTTACGATGCGGTAATTGCGGTAATTGGCGTCAATTTCAATAAATGACCTACTGTGCCTCGGAAACCCATGTTTGGTCTTTCCTCGTTCTACGAGTGTCCTTCAATTTGTAATCTGAACAAGGCTCAAGATCAATGACGACAAATCGGTCTGTTTGACCTACACGAAGCAGAAATCGGGCAACCACGTACGGGATCAACAAATCAAAATATTGAGAAGACAAGTGATTCATCGAATTTCTCATTCCATGTCTCATTCCTACTTAAGATATAAAAGAAAAGGGAAAAGGAATCAGAAAAACGCACTACACCCATCACCCTCGTAAACGAAAGAGAAACGCCATCAATAACAGAACAGAAATGGAAAGACAAGACCAAAAGAAGCAAAAAGACCAACAGTCTCTTAGCCGGCAGACTCCCTCCCTGCTCCGAACGCGGATGACAGAAGGGCTACCAAAAGAAGAACTTTTTCTTGTTATCACCGGACGGTACGAGAGGCCTCTAGAGACCAAGCTGTGATGTGAAGATGATTTGCAGCCAAGCGCTTTCCTTTTGTTGTTGTCTTGTGTACTTTTAGAAGGAAGAATGAAAACTTTTTTCTTTTCGCAATCGAGGAAAGACCAAACGCTGAGGGTATCTTTGGTTGGTGGGAGGGGAAGAAAACGATTTTTGTTATTGTTGTAGAAGTGGAAGGAGACGTCCTTGCTGAATCGAAGCTTTAGGGAATGGAAGGACGCTCAAATGTGTGCGCGCAACCCGCTAGATGGGGCTGACTCTTGTGAAGTGAATGGCGTGGTCGTGGGAGCGCGGCGCAAGTCCTGTTACGCTGGCGTCTAGAATGTCGTAGCCGGGTCGTTAAGATTATCAAGTTGCTTATTGCTGCTTCAGAGAGTAGCCTGGAGACAGAGTCTGATCCAAACGACCAGAAAGACTCTGACCGCGACTCCTGGGGCGACGAGCAGAAAGTGGACTGCCGATTGCGGGAGTCGCCGGCTTCCTGATGCCGGAGTTGGTTCTGTTCAGATCTCTGCTCAGACGCCTTTTGCGAGCCGGTGTTATCGGCGCGTTACCGGCGCCGCGGCGGCCGCTCTGGAGAGCATTAACCTCTGAAGTTGATGCGCGGCTGTCCGGATGGGAGGCGAGAGAGCTCTCTTGTTTAGCACGGTGCTGGTTGAGGCGGAACGAACCAACCATACCGCGTGAAAGGAAAGTTGGCTCATGCGGGGAAGTGACAGCAGCAGACCAGTCATCGGGATCGTCATCGTCGGAATCTGGATTGAGATCAACGAGCATGTTGAAGTCGGGGTAGTCCTCGTCGGCATCGCTGCCTGCGTCAGTCGGCGCAGGCGTAGTAAAAGCGCTTTGCGAAGGCGCATATGATGACAATGGAGCAGTGCGCGCAGGTGGCGGAGGAGAGACGTCGCTTTGTTGCATAAAGTCGAAGTTACCATCGAACATGGTGGACAGGGTCGACTGCGCAGTGAATGGACGTGGCTGTTGCTCATCCTTGCCACCCCGGCCGGGCAGTGTAATGGACATTGATCCGCGCGGGCTGTTGTTACGACTGCTGGCTGCGCTCTTGGCACGCTCCCAGAACGCCTTGTTTTGGGCCGAAGGCTGGGTAGGCATGTAAAGTACCGTTTTCTTGCCGGTCGAGTCCGAGACTACAGTGGCCTTAGTTGGGTCGCATTCGAAAGTGCCTTCTCTAGGACCCTTCTTGTTCTTGGTGGACTTGGTGGCCGAGCCATTGGTGACGCTGTTCGATCGTGCCAGTGGAGCGGGCGTTCTTTTGCTTTGTGTCGGGGTTGTGGGAGCGCTGGCAGTGGTGGCCGGGGCGCGAGACATCTTGCAGACCTCCTGCATCTTGGCCTTTGCCTCTTCAGGATCTTCTTCTTCGGTTTCGTAACCGCCATCGTCTTCGCTGTCATCACTCACTTGGCACAGATGTTAGCATACCTGGAAAGCAGCAGAAAGAATGACAAAAACATACGCTCAGAGTCACTGTCGTACTCGCTCGAGTCACTCTCCTCGTCCATCTCGAAAGCGAAGCGATCAGCGTCGTCCTCGAAATCATAAACAGAGCCAGCATCACTGCCGTAGTCATTCATATCGGCGTCCCCGCGATCTTGAGCTAGGAGTTGCTGAATCTTAGGATCGTCCTGATCCATGAAGATGTCTGGATACTGGTTGTTGTTGTCATCTTCATCGTCGCTGCTGCCGGAGCTGCTCCTGCTCGAACTACGAGACAAAGGAGCACCTTCAGCAAAGCGAACACGCTTTGGGCGGTCAGTCGAGTTGAAAGAATCCTCCCTTGGACGGTCTGAGTGTGGCATGCGCCAAAGGTTAAGCTCTGCGTCGTCCATCAGGCCTTGCCATTGCGAGTCGAACAGTTGAGCGCCCTGAAAAGGGTCTTCATTCAAGTTCAGGGGAGCACTCAGACCGAAAGGATCATCCTCGTCACTACCGATGCTGAAGTTTCGGCTCCTGTACCCTGCCTCGTTGAGCTCCTCGGCAAACCAGTCAGACTCTTGCTGTCGCGCCATGCTCGCCTCCTGCTCCAGGTATTCCTGTCGAAGATCCGTCTCGGCCGCCTTCAACATATCCTTCTCAATCTCTTCGCCAGATCTCTCGTCATCGCTGATGGCCTCCAGTCCAGTGTAGTCGTCGTCGATCTCGAAGTCTTTAGCACTCAAGTCGTCTGCTCCCTCACTTCCTGGAGTGCTGTCCATCATGTCCACGTCGTCAAGGAACATCATGTCATCGTCTTGCAGCGCATCGGATGGAGATTCCCCTGCCAGGTGTTCCGTTGGCTCCATTGTGAGCTTAGCAACGCCTGACAGGGCCACCACATCCGCTTCATCTTCGGCGGAGGCACGGCCTTCGTTGGCACTCCCGTCGGTTCCGGCACTGCCGTCTTGTTCGTCGTCGTTGCTTGTGAGCCCTGATGGGCGAGATTGTTGTGATGTCGTGTTATCGTTCTTCATGTTTGTGTGTCCAGAGTTGCTGGAGTTGGTCGGTGAGGCCATGGTGGGCGCACCCGTGGTTGTGAAAGTGTTCATGTGTGCCATTGTGGCTTGAAAATCTTGTACGGGTTGGAGGGGTAGGTGTGGACAGAGACGAGATGCGCAGATAGCGCAATTATAGATAGAGTTCGTCTTACGTTCGCGGAGTGTCGCCTTCGGGGCAACTTGTTGCGGTCTTGTATGAATATGGTCGACTGCACCCTTGACTATGATAGGGCCTAGTCTGGACTTCGTCGGATTGGGCTCCTGGGGAGCAAACGGAGCACGGATTGAATGATGCTAGTCACAAAACTTCCACCAAGGGAAAGAAGTATGGTGTGCACTGTTAAGGCAGTTGAGTTCGAGTGCTTGAAGCAACCGAATGTTACTTGGTCGTCAGTGATTGAACCTGTTCGCTAAGCAGAGACCGGACTGGAAGGGTGTCGCATTGGCAGCCCTCCCAGCGGTGAATTTAGAGCTCAGCGACCGCCTGGGGCATCTTGTCCGACGAAGTGATTGATATGTGTATGCGGTCTTGTGGTGGATGTCTTTGGAAGTCGTTGGTAGAGATGGGCGAGTGCAGATGTTGTTGCAAGAGAAGTGAAAGGATGGGTCGAGGGAGAGGGCGTGAGGGCTTTGGGTAAACTTAGACGATTTAGACTTTTGGCTAGTCTAGCGGCTCGTCGGCGGCAGGCGGTGTGATCCAAGCCAGAAGCACGTGAAGTGGCTCGCCTGGAAGACTCACCTCACTTTGAATATTCACATACACCTAGCCACCGGTATTAATCATTCTCTGCGAATGGTATCCATGGATACTACAGCCTCATCCACCGTATCATCATCGCGACTTTCATTACATGAACTTGACATGGAATCGACACATGCAGCAACCCTCCACCCTCGTCGCGGCCGATGACGAACTTTTTTCACAGAGAGTTCTGGCCCAGTATTTGCTGACTCGCCCCAATCACCATAGCCCCGCGTCAGATCTGTCGGGACTAATGTACGTCTTGCAGAGTATGCTCCTGCGGCCGTCGCCTGCCTTCCTACCCAACCAAGACAAGAAAAAGGCGATCCCACAAGTGTCGCGTGCATACACATTTTTCTGTCTCGTATGCGATAGGATGGGCTGCCCTCACCATCATCACTCTGATTCACTTCCATTCTCCGTGAGTCAGCGAAGCCAGCAGGCAACAAGGTAGGGTCCAGGAGTTATCTCTCGTTCCTAGCCGAGGCGGCGGGCGGAAATCGTCATGCCCCACCCCCGAACGGACGCCATCCAACTCTGCTCAGAAAAACAATGGCAAAAAAGAGGACAACAATCCTTACCATGATTTTTTTTCTTGCCCATGCAACCCCTGCCGAGAAATCTCCAACCTCAAAACTGCAGCTTTACTGCCAACGGACCCCGGCTTTTGCCCTCTTTAGCGCGCCAGCTCGGAAGAAGTTCCTGCGCAGATGATGAGGTAGTGATCAACGAGAATTGCGCAGAGCCTACAGGACCCTTGAAGGGGAACGCCAGACGCTGTGATCACGATGCGGCAGGCCTTCTTCCTGGCAGAATTACCAGCAAGTTTTCTGCCGCTTGTCTATACTTGCCCCTGCCGACGCAAGCTGTAAGCGATTATTATCGCCCTGTCTACCTTACCTTCATTGCCTCGACGATCCCACCGTTTCACCATAGTAAGATGCATATATGGCCAGTAGTAGCACTTTAAATCGCTTGAAGCTGACCACCTTCATGCCTGCGAATTATGCGCTGGCAAGGCAGGCTCACATACATGGACATGATGATATAGCCCAGCAGATGCAGAATAATGTATCACCGTGAGACAAATCTCACTCCATACTGACCGTCATCGTCGCAAAAAGTGGCCTTCCTTCGTCACCCCTACGAAACATCCGCGGAAAAGATAACCCGTGCACCACCTTGAAGAAGAAGAACAAGAAAAGCAAGCAAATCTTGAAACTTCTCCATATCTTTGAACTCCAGATCATCGATGCGATTGAAACGCATCACGGCATCGAGAAAAAAAGCTCGATTCTGCCAGCCGCGGGGAATCCACCCGAACCCACCATCCCATCCGCAAGTCAAAGTCAGAATTTCTTCCCTCACCCTTCCTCGTTCACATCCGCGTGATGAGGAATTACATGTATAAGCCAACAGTGAGGAAAAGATGGAGGGAAGAAAAAACCCACTATGCCATCATTTTCATTACCTCCCCCATATTGAGTTTCAGAAGATCCTGCACCCCAGACCTCCCAAAGTGAAAAGGGCCCATAGAAAACCAGCGGACGTGCGTCAGACGTCGACATCGCTGATATGGGGATTGCCGAATTCGTGATGATCTTTCCATTTGCACTGGATCATGTTTACCTCTCGCTACTGAATAACCAGACCTTGAGGATGGAATGACGCATTCCATACATGGCTTTCTTGCTGTGTTCTAAAATCTCATCTTTCAAAATGCCTTTTTGCAACGCTCGTTCTATTCTATAGAGTCAGGTCTACAACTCTCTACTTTCAAAAAAAAAAAAAAAAAAAAAAAAAAAAAAAAAAACGCCTAATGAGATAAGTCATCCACTCGGAAGAGTCAATCTGGCCAACTCTACACCGAAGTTGTCATACAATCACAGAAAGGCGCGCAGTTTGGTAAAAGTCTACACAATCCCTGTCGAAGCACGAACTCCAACCCCGTTACCAGATTAAGAAAGACATTTGGAACCAAGCCAGCGGAAGAAATATCCATGCAAGATCCAAGTCATCACGTCGAGTGGAGGCGATTGGATCTGCACCTCCCCCCTCCCTCCCCCCGTAGTCCTCAACGTGTTTTCTCTTTGCGACGTTAATACTCCACCCGAACGTTCAGGCCTGCTCGAAACCCGCGAATGCGATCGAGGTCGTCATCGAGAAGTGTTCAACACCGAAGCAAGAAAAGGCAAAGGTAGAGTGTCATCAGAGTTTTCGGGGGTGAAAGCCAACAAACACAGCAAAGCGAGCTGCTGCTTCAGCTCCGGCTTGATTCCATATGGTAGTAGTTAGTCACTAGCGTATCCAGCCAACTTCCTTGCTTCTCTTACACAGGGTGGTCAAAAGAATAGAAGCCTTCATTCAAGCAATACAAGCCAATTGCATTCCCATTCGAAACGATCAGAAAATCCCATTCCCACACCAGGCGAGGCCATCCCGCCACGCAACCGTAGAAAACGTACAAAACACATCGCCGGCTCGCGACCGAGCAGTGGAAGTCCACACCGCAAAGACATCGACCAAGAAAAGAATCCAGCAAGAGGCCAGGAACAGAGAAAGAAAACCATCACGGCAAAGAGGCCAAAAAAGAAGGATCGAAGAAGGAAGAGAGAAAGTGTCATTCGCGTGCATGTGCATTCATCGCCCGTTATATTCCCAAACCCGCCGACCGCACCGCATCTTCTAGAAACTCGGCGAGCCGACGGCGCCCAGACTCGCAAACCCGCCTGACGGTCTTCCTCCACCAATCCCAGCCCCACCGGCAGCAGGACCGCCGCCAAAACCAATACCGGCCGGCGACCGCTTGCTGGGCATCGGGCTGCCGATCTCGCCCAGTCCCGCGTGCGAGCCGCGCCCTTGCTCTTTCGGCGTGCCGGAGTCCGGCGTCCATTTGACGGCGACGACGTCGCCTCCCGCCGCGGCTTTGCGCGCGCTCAGCTCGCCCCCGCCGTTTTGGCTGTCGCCTTCGGTTTCGCAGATTTCCTCCACCTCCTTGAGGGAGGGGGGCGGGTCGAGCGCGGGCATTTGGCGCATCAGCGCGTGGATGTCGTGGAAGCCGTCCGCACCTGAGGACGGGTCGTTGGCGCCGGAGAGCTGCTTGCAGGCCTGGCAGATGGCCAGGCGAAGGGTGAGGGGTCGGGACTGTTGGCCGCCGAAGACTGACGCGCGGTGCATTTGCATGGGCATCGGGCCGCCCACCATGGGGCCGAAGGCGCCGTTGCCGCCGAAGGCGTTGTTGTTCGCCCAGCCCGTCATGTGGCTGGCGTTGGGGAGGCTGCCCCATTGTTGCTGACCGAGACCGGGGCTCTGTCCGAATGGCAAGGATGGTGTGTTCCAGCTGGTGGCTGGGGTGCCGAGTCCTCCTGGTGGTTGCATGAGTCCGCCGATACCGAGGGAGTGGCTGCGAGTCGAAGGAGGGGGGATGTTGTGGGACATGCGCCGGTTTTCGCCTTGGGGGATGGGTTCATCTGAATCGTCCAGAAGTGCGGAACTACCGAGGTGTTTAGAGAGGTCGTCGACGTCGGCGCGAGGACTGATGCCACCGTCTCCTGGAGATCTGATGCTGCCGGGACGCTGAATCGGCGCTGGACGTGCGATGGGCTGGCCTACGCCGGTGTTGTCGCTTGAATGCTGGCGGGAGTGCACCGGAACTGCTGGCTTGGGGATATCTGTACCAGGCGTACCGTTTGATAGCGGCGGTCCAAGTGGCGAGGTCTGGTTTGGCTGCTGTGGAGGTAGTTGTGGCCCAAAACCGGGTGGCGCTCCGGCGCCGGGCTGATCGAAAGGGAACCCCATCCCACGGCCTTGCGGATGCATCATGCCAGGAGGGGGACCTGGCATACCATTCATTCCTGGAGGTCCGAATGGCGACATGCGATTGGGCACGCCCATAGGAGGGCCTTGGTGACCATACATAGGCATAGGCCCACGCTGTCCCATATTGTGCATCATGGAGCCTTGAGGTCCTTGGAAAGCCTGGAAGCCTAGTGGAGGCATCCCGCCAAAACCGCCTTGGAATTGCGGTGCTTGTTGCATACCGGGTGGCGGCTGAATCGGTTGGTGATGCAGAGGCGAGTTCATCTGGTGAGGTGGAAAAGGCCCTTGTTGCTGTGGCCCCTTCTGCATGAACGACTTGACTCCGTTTTGCTGGGGTTGTTGAGGTCCGTTGCTGCTAGGTGAAGATGATTTGCTTGGAGCGCTAGAGAGCTGTGACTGCGATTGC
>MSJI02000249.1:0-18622 GCA_001931905.2 Cladosporium sp. IMV 00045
CGTGGTGTTTTGGCTCTGGACTCTGCTGCATGTCGTACACAGGAGAAGCTTGATATCTTCGCTATAACATATGCTAGAGTCGTGAATCATCCGCACAGGTGTGCATGGGATGTGTTTTTGGTAGAAAGTCAGGTTGCAAAGTTTACTAGTGGAATGCAGCAGATCGTTGAGAGCGTATGTGGCAGCCAAGCTTTCCGACTCCATACTTACCAATCCACCCCGAATCTGAACGGCGGAATATTGTTATTAGATTTTAATCTTGGATGCCTGCATATTTCCCATAAACTTGCGAATTTCCTAATCCCTGTCAGTGGGAGCCAAGGTTACACCAGCGAAAACCCTAACCCTAAAGGCTCGCTAGTGTAACCGGGTTATATAGCTGGTGTAACCAGGATATACCGGCTAAGGGACAGTTAGACGATACTACGCCTTAGGAGAATAGCCTTAGCACTCCGCACCCTTTTAAGCGGACTTAGATAGAGAAGACCTTCTATCCTATATCGAACTTATTAAATACCACATTAAGCTTCCGTATACACGTCGCTCACCTATAATATTAAGTTCGATCGAATATATAAATGCTCTAGCTTCTAGTAGTATTACGCTAGACTCTAGAGCGACCTAATTAGAGTCTAGGAGCTCTAAGCGAGACGTAGCAAACGTCGACATGCGACGAATCCTTAAAGAGATATATATACGTTAATAATAGATGGAGAACGAGTTAGTAAGTACGCGTACTACTCTTAATAAGGCGGAATCCGGACGATACGTAGCGGCGCCCGATACTAACGCCCCTAGTAAACCGTCTATAAGCGAGCTAGTAAAGACCCTAATAGAGACGCTTTCTATAAGATTACTAATAGAATCCGGAGAAGAAGTATTAGGGCCCTACGAGTAGAAGCTACCTACGTAGGATAGATAAATAGAAACTTTCCGAGACTACCTCCTAAGGCTCCGAAGCTTATACCGAGTACGCTCTGCGATAAAACTAACGCTTCCTATTAAGTACTACTAGGACATCGTTTATAGCACTCTGCTAATACGAGAGCGGTCCCGTATAAGACACTTCTAGGAGAAAAGAAGCGCTACCTATAGTAAGGACCTCGAAGCTTTCTTCGCGCAACTCGAAGATATCTTTATAGATAGTAACGAGTAGGCGAAAGCTCTAGAGAGACTTACTTATTTATAGTACGCTGCCAGTTAGCTATAGCACGAATACTAACTAGAATTCGATAGACTTCTACTAAGCGCTAGCGGAGAGAGCTAGAATTACGCTACGAAGATTAGCTACCTTAAGAATACGTTCTCGAACGCTATAAAGATCTATATAGCAGCTATACTAAAGACGATAGACTACTATATATTCTCCGAAGAGGTAGAATAGATTATAATAAACCTCGAGACGACTAATTAGTTTAAGGCTGCCTATAAGAGATAGCTAAGAGAAAAGAGTAAAGACTCTAAAAGAACTATAATAGTAACTATACATTCCTATTATAGCACTATAACGACTAGGTTAGATACCGATAGGGATACAATTATAGCCCCGACGCATATAGGCATAAACTACTAAAAAGGCCGAAGAAGCTATTAGAAAACAAATAGGAAACGAAGAGCTAAATAGGTAGACGCGATAGAAAGAGATAGACATCGAAAAGAAAGTCTCTACTTCTACTATAAAGGGTCTAGATACTATATCCGCGACTACCTCTACGCGCCTATAGTATAAAGCACTAGAATTAACGTAGTAAAGACGAAGCCTCTACTTAAGAGCGATAACGACAACTTAGAGTCTATAGCTTCTAGCTTAGGAAAAGAGTAACTCTCTTTTAAAGTCGAGAGTAGAAAGCATAAGAAGTATTAGTAAAAGATTAGGATAAAGTTAGTAGAGTTATAAATAGAAACCTAGTATATATAGACGTAACTATTTAAAATAACTTTAGAACTTTAGCTCTTATCGATAAAGGATATTAATACTACGCTATAATTAATAGAGACTTCGTAGAAAGTCTCGGACTAAGCTTTATTAGCCTCGAAACTAGAGAGGTAAAAAGAGCATCCTCGGCTATATAAGGCTCGAGTATTATAAAAGTAGTTGCTTTTAATATGGAAATCAAAGGATTCTAATAGAAAGTCTACGTATACGTTATACCCGACTTAGCCTTCCTACTAATCCTAGGTAACCTCTAGAAAGCGCATAATAAAGTTAGGACTGTACTAGAAAAGCAGTAGTTCTACTATAGAAGAGTAGAGCGATAAGTACTAGAAAGGCGAAACTACTTTAGTAAGAAAGACTATAAAAGCTTTATAATAGTAATAGCGTTAATATCGATAGATGTCGCGAAAGCTCTAAAGTCGAGAGAGTACCTAATAATAGAGGAGCTTAAAAAGAAGCTACTTCTAGAGATTTAGGATATAGCTCTATTATTTAACCTATAGGAGGCTAAGAAGCTAGCACTATATAGAGGGGCAGAGATAGACTATAGAGTCAAACTTCGCTTATAACTAGATAGATCCCTACTATTTTTACTCTAAAGCCCTTTATATAGCATATTAAAAGAGGAACTACTAGTCCTTAGGAAAATACTAGATGACCTAGGATTAAAGAAGTTTATTAAGCTCTCTACGTTAGAAGCTATAGCACCTATCTTTTTTATTTAGAAACCTAGTAGAAGACTCTAGTTCTACTACGACTACTATGCTTTAAACGCGATTATAAAGTAGGATCGGTACCTACTACTACTTATACTAGAAACCTTACAAAATCTTATAGGAGCCTACTAGCTTACTAAAGTAGACGTAGTATCCGCATTCTACTAGATTCGAATAGCTATAGGCTATAAACATAAGACTACCTTTCAGACGAGGTTTAGATCTTTCGAATAGCTTATATATCTATTTAGTCTATCTAGGGCCCTAGCGACTTTCTAATAGTATATTAATACTCTACTATAGGAATACTTAGACGATTTCGTCT
The DNA here is from genome assembly GCA_001931905.2 of Cladosporium sp. IMV 00045. Lineage (NCBI taxonomy): Eukaryota > Fungi > Ascomycota > Dothideomycetes > Cladosporiales > Cladosporiaceae > Cladosporium > Cladosporium sp. IMV 00045. Next base: position 2,978 of record MSJI02000249.1, read on the forward strand.
TAGCCTATATAGATAACGTTATTATTTACTTAAATAGCTTAAAAGAGGATTACTTCTATAAAGTAAGAACTGCACTCTATAAGCTTTAGGATAGAAGCCTATTCTTAGATCCTAAGAAGAGCGAGTTTGCCTAGAAGGAAATTAAGTATCTAGAGTTTATAGTATATACTAATAGAAAAGGAGTAGGTCCTAACTCAGAGAAAGTAGAAGTAGTATAGAATTAGAAGGCTCCCTAGACGTAGAAAGAAGTGAGACAATTCCTTAGGTTCGCTAATTACTACTAGATGTTTATCCTATACTACTCGAAAACTACTGCCTCTTTAATAGCGCTTACTAGTAAGAGAGTAACGTTTTCCTAGGGAAAACTAGAGGACGAAGCATTTAAAAACCTGCGAGATAAATTCTACTAGGCTCTAGTCCTTTTAGAGTAGGATCTAATACTTCCTACTTTCCTCGAGACCGACTATAGTAGGTTTGCTCTAGGAGGCGCTTTTATATAAGAAAAGAATAGAGTCTAGCGCCTTATAGGCTTCTTCGCGTAGAAATTAAATAAAGCTGAGATTAACTACGATATCCACGATAAAGAAATGCTAGCAATTATCTACTACTTAAAGTTCTAAGCTTCTAAACTTAAAGCGTATAGTCTCTTTATAATTTAGATAAACCATAAAAACCTTAAGTATTTTATAGTTAAATAGCAACTCTTAGAGAGACAAATCTAGTAGTATAAGGTCTTAATAAAATTTTAGTTCTCCTTAGTATATCGACTAGAAGCCGAAGCGGTAATACTAGATATACTATCTAGGAGAGAGTAGGACACACTTAGAGGTAACAATAAGTTGTTACAGTTTAGGAGATTCCTACTACTAGAGTCTATACTAGATTAGCTAGACTCCTAGAGTAAGAAGAAAGTAGTAGTAGCTACTACGTTAGTAGAACTATTAGCTACCTAGCTTAACTATAGGCCCGACTAATAATAAATAGACTTACGTAGCCCTTTTTAGGATAACAAACTAAACGAGCTATAGTTAGATACTATACTAATAGATGAGACTTATTAAGCCGTATACTAAGTAGTAAAAGCTAGTTCCTACTCATTTCTAAGCGCGGTAAGAGTAAAAGTATAAATAGGCAACTATAGCGTAGACTAGAATAGGAACCTATAGCACTATAGGAAACTTTAGGTGCTAGGAGCCTCTAATATCTTAGAGACTAACTATAATAGTATAGAAGACGAGACTAGATAGAAGGATATACTATAGACGAAAATTATCTAGTCTGTTTATAATTCCCTAGTCTATAGTTATCTAGGACGAGACTCTACTACTACTATCGTAGCTTGCGACTTCTACTAGCTATTATAGTTAAGGCACATATAGCAGTTCCTAAGAAACTATAATTACTATAGCAGAAATAAAGTCTAGAGAGAATATAAATATAGACTCTTAAAGCCTTTACTAGTCTCTAATTAATTCTTTTAGGAGATATCTATAGATTTTATAACTAATCTCCTAGATTCTAAAGGCAACCGCTATCTCTAGGTTATTAAAGATAGGCTAAGTAAATAGGTCGTTCTAGAACCGATACCTAGTATAAAAGCCGAGGAGTACGCCGAAAAGTTTATAGAATGCTAAGCGAAAAACCATAGAATGCCCTATACTATTATAAGCGATAGGGGAATAAACTAGACGAGTACTTTCTAGAAGGAGTTCTATAGACTAATAGGCGTAGAATAGAGACTTAGCTCCGAATACTATCTATAAATAGATAGAAGACCTAAGAGAATTAACTAGGAGGTCTAGGTATACCTAAAGAACTATATTAACTAAGAGTAGTCTAACTAGAAAAAATAGCTTCCTATAGCATAACTAGCGTTAAACAAACGTTATTACTTAGGCTTAGGAATAAGCCTATTCTTCGTAACCTATAGATTCGAAGTACTATTACCTATAAGCTTAAAACTAGAGCCTATAGAAAATAGGAAGCTAGCTACTACTACGCGAGCGAAGCTATTCGTAGAAAGGATAAAAAAGGTCTCCGACCTTTGCGAAGCTAGTATAGTAGTAATAGCTTAAGAATAAGAGGAAAGCGTAAATAAGAACCGGACCCTAGTACTAATCTACTAGAAAGGTAATAAAGTTTAGCTAGATTTAAGAAACTATAAGACTAACTACTCTAAAAAGAGTCTTAACGCTAGATATGCTAAGTATATAGTATCTAACGTTTTATCCCTAGTCTCTATTAGATTATCTAGGATACTAAGTAATATTCACCTAGTTTTCCATACTAACTTTCTCTAGCTAGCAAGTAAGGATAGGCTACTAAGATAAGAGTCTAATAATAGTTACTTAGAGCTCTTACTAATAGACTCGTATAAAGAGCACTACGTCGAAGAGATCCTATACGCGAGGTCTAGGAGAAAGAAAAAACGAAAAAGAGAAGTCCTAGTAAAATAGACTAGCTACTATAAGCTAACGTAGGAACCCTTAGAGAACCTAGTAGATAATAGAGCTATAGACGAGTTTAAGACTAGATATAGCGACGCCCGCTACTACGACAAGCTAAGAGAAGTATAGGATAAGAGGAAAAGCGTAAAAGAAAAGATAGGTTAATAGTAGGATGCTTTAGAATCAGGCGTTATAGAATATAGAGGAAGTATTAGGATAATTAAAGCATAGGAAGAACATTTTCATTTTAAAAATAGTAGCCCCTACTACAAAAACACTAGATACCGCACCCCGGATACTAGATACTAAAAGACTTTAAAAACTAATTATAACGATAGCTACCTAGAATAAACGCTAGTAGAATAGGACCTAGACTATATAATACTATTAGCGACTAAAACAATATAGAGATAAGGATATACTTATAGCTAGTCCTACTAAGCGATAATATTAACTACCGAAGTAGTTACTTCGCTAGCGATACTCTTAAGAAGCTAGTTAGCAATAGAAAATAAGTAGAGAACAACGGAATTTAATCTTACTTAGATAACAAACTAGAAGCCTATAGTAGCTTTAAGGCCTTATAAGCCTTAAAAACCTTCTTTAGGTCTATATAAGCGTTAGCGCTATAAAATGCATATTAGCTAACGAAAAATAAATAGAACTAGAGCGAGAGTCTTATATAGTAGCGTTAGTAGCGCGGGTCTATATAGCGTAGGCAATATAAGCTATTTAAGGACTAAAAGGAATAGTTAGTAATGCTTTTCGAATAGAGTCCGAAGGAAACTTATAGGTTCTCGCAATTCTTACGAGTAGTAGTATATGCCTAGTAAGCAGAAAAGTAGGAGGACTATAAAAATATTAGCACTCTAAAAGAAAAGATCTGGGAAACACTTATAGCCTAGTTCTAGTAATTAATGCTAGAGACAGTATAACCGACATAGTAGATAAGCTATCTCCTATTAGTACTCTTCGGAACCCGCTAGATGCTTCCTATAGAATAAAGAAAGAGATACTTATATCGGCTATAATGATATTACTATTACTATTACTAATGCTATTACTACTGCTATTAGTTATAAGAGGGAAGAAGAGAAAGAGAAAAAAGAACATAGAAGAAGGCTTTTACCTACTAGCAACCTACTAATAAATAATAAATAGTAAATAATAGTAAGCTACTATTACGAGCCTATTATTTACGACAATAAAGAACCGGATCACGAGCCTACTAAAGCGGGAGTAGCACGCCGGAAGTAAACGACAATAGCAACTAAAGCTCGTTAGAACGAGTAATAATAGTAGCTTGTAATAGGAGTATAAGATAGCTTCGAGATGAGAACGAGGCAGATTCCGCGCGTTTAGAAGTAGAACCTATCCTATAAGAACGAGTTGCTAGCTTAGTACCGTTATTACACGAACGCCGGAAGTATATAAATAGTAGTAAGACCGCTATAGTTAAAAGAAAGGGAAACAATCGAATCTACTCTAGTCTCGATACCGAAGAAGGGGAAGAAGTCCTCTAATACTAAGGAGGACCTCCGCCTCTTAACGCAGAAATAGTAGTATCCGCGAGTTTTCGCTTAGAAACACTAAAAAAAAAAAAAAAAAAAAGACTAAGAGTCTTACTAGCGAGACGGAGACAGATGAGGGCGGCCCCTAAAGAATTTATACCGGACCCTATCGATAAATAGCGTGAACACAGATAAAGAGGAGGTAGGAAGTAATATAAAAGATAAGCTTTAGGAGGTAAGCGCAGACGATACTACGCCTTAGGAGAATAGCTTTAGCACTCTACACTCTTTTAAGCGGACTTAGATAGAGAAGACCTTCCGTCCTATATCGAACTTATTAAATACTATATTAAGCTTCTATGTATACGTCGCTCACCTATAATAATAGCTACGCTTTTCCTTACTAACTTATAGGTAATACTTACGTATATAATAATCGATTTATTCTAGTATAATAGTAAAAGTATATAGCTTATATATAATAATCTTATTTTATTACTTATATTAAAAAATGCTATTAAAGTTACTTCTAGTACTACCTATCTTTACTCTAGATTTCTTATATTAACTTCTAATACTATAAAAAAAATAATCTATATAAATACTAACGCTTTCTTAAAGTCGATAAGCGATATATATATATTTATATACTATATTAGAATTATTCTTTAGCTTTTCTTTACTAAAAAAGAATCTTACTTTCTTCTTCTATTAACGCTAATATTATATTTACGACGCTAGCGTATTCTACTATATAACTCTACGTTGCAATACTCTAACTCTTTATAAGACTTTATATATATAATACTAAGAAAACGCTATTTATTATATCTAAAAGTATTACTAGTATTACGATATAAGAATATATCTTCTATGTTTATCTCGTGATTTTACGATATTAGATATTTAAAGAAACTACTATCGAAGTTTCAAATAAACTACTATCTCGATAAGCTAGACCCACCTCAAATTTCGCCTACGTTTCAAAAAAGCCACGGTGATTTCTTCGTAGAATGAGAGTCATAATTATCCTATAGCCTTCTAGGCCTTATATTAGTTAGGCATTGCTTCATTTCTTTCGGGACATTATAGTTAGGCGTTAGCTAGTAACTTCGCACTGTGACCTCTACTAGCTTTCCTATAGCACGATCTCCAGAAGCATGAATATATAGAGCCTAAGACGATAGCGAATCCCAGTGAAGATGGCACGGCGATTGCAACCACCTTATGGCTTTCGAGCCAAGTAGCATCCTTGTGTATAGCACCTGCAGGCCGAAGGCAGCCTGTCCCGACAATCTTGCGACCGATCGCACTGCATACGTTGCCAACCGAGCAAGGCGAGAAGCTCTGGATACCCTGCTTACTAGACGGATTCATTACGTGAGCTTCGTTAGAAGCGCAAGCGCTGGTACTCGCTGGACAGCATCGTTGCGAAGCTCTTGCAGAGGAGAAGGAACTGCAGGTCTGGCTGGTACAGTCGTGTACGGCACCGAAGGTGTGAGCTGTTTCATGCGCGAAGACTTGCCACTCGCTGCTCCCCGCTGCCCTAACGACGAGGTTCGCGCCTGAGACTGTCTCTTCCTTGATGCCGTCGTTGAGCTCTGCATCTTCCGCAACGGTCGAGTTGGAATCAGCGTTGTCATTCACGCAAGCTTGTCCGAGCCAGGAGACGCCGACTGTAGAGCCGGTTTTGCAAGACGTGAGTAGTGTCCAATGACTATTGATATCTCGTTGGTTGATGCGCCATGCGGTGAAGGATCTCAAACGATGATTGGCGTCGAGATTGCTGCTACAGTCACGATTCCATGGCGTCTCTTGAGATGTTGATTCTGGGCAAGTTGAATTCGAAATAGTCAGATTTGCCAGAGAAAAAGCGATGTTGAACGTATCTTCCCAAAGCCCGGACGCAGTGTTCAACATCTGAAGGATATTTTCCTTCGCGCTTTCTATCGAGTCAAAGGCGCGGGTATAAGTACAATCAGTTGCTATACCGACACTTGCGACCATCCGCTGTGCCGGACAACCAGATTTCGATCCAATGGTGTTGATGAAAGCAGCGCCGACAATTCCTCCACTAGCCTGACGACTGAACAGACGCCTGCTCATTTGGAAATCATTCTGGGAAGCCCGTGGTTCGATGAGCCTGCTTAAGTTGCTTGTCGACCCGCCATACACAGGGTGCCAGACGCCAGTGTTGAAGCTCAATGCGTCAACGGAGCATCTCAACGTCTCCATGTCGTCCAAGCCGCGCTCGAATTCCCGCTGTGTGACTTCTTCCGGGAAAGGTAATGCGTCCGAATGCCGCCATGCGACCATATCCTCCTGGCCCGAAACATGCACATGTACATGCGGATCGAGTGGGTGTTTGGTCCGTACATAGTTCGAGATCAGTTGGATACTGTAGTGATCTCCATCAAGAGTGAGCGAGCCTTCGAATAATGGACTTGTCCCAGGCTGCATCATAAGCACTCGTGCCCAACCAGCTAGATCCCAGTGGTCTCCCCGTCCATCACTCCTGACAAAGGCTGTACCCTTGAACACCTTACGCTGCGCCCTTTGTAATTCGCTGAAATGGCTTGTTTTTCCATCATGATCTAAGTGCCTGACATTTGTTCTGGGGTTGAGTATGTCATGATTCGGTTCCAGATCGAGCTTGACGTGCAAGTTAGCTATACTGAAGGTGATACTAAATCTTGACGTCGCGGCCACGAGATGCTCAGTGTTCAAGATAGTCGGATCTTTAACGACTGTTACGGCAGAAAGCGGGTTGCGTAGCACACTGCTTGCTTCAATCACGGAGAACAATACAGCAGCAGCAAATGAATAGATGAAAGCCCGCATGTTGAACCCCGGAGAGATAGGTGGTATTCTCAGCGGTGCTGCGGGATCGTTTGAGGAAATAAAAGAGAGTTCTGGTGCATGTAGGCATGTATGTGCCTCACAGCTTGAGAGGAAATGCCTACGACAAACGATCGAAACGCCTGATTATAATACCTCAGATGACCCCTAAGGATGAAAAATCCTGATTGACAGGGTCCACCCATTCAGTACTAGGTTTATCAATGTAGGCCACTCAGACGCACCCGAGCGAGACATGCGTCCTATACCGCGCGTCCAGCATGTGCTCTCGGGCTTGATGATTGTTGAAGATTTCGACACATTTGGTTGCAGCTCAATACGTAAGCTACCTGCAACCAACGCATAACTATGAACACAGTCTACTTCCGAGTGGATTCGTCATCAACATAGCTTTGATGAGTAAAGTTGACATGGCCAGGTGTCACACCACGCCACGTCTGAACTTTGAGATGCGTACGCGTGTGGCGCAGCGTCGATAGCGTGCGTTGATCGCCTTCTAAGTCATTGACTTTCTGCTTATTCGAGAGGAGGCAAAGGAGGCGCACTATAATGGGTGCCATTCGCTACTTATTATCCCACTACTATGGTCGACTTCCGCCAAGGCTGATTAAGCTCGCGAAGCTCTTGTCTAAGCTCCACCCCACCTCACTTGCGTGCATCCAAACGACTTCACTGGGCCTGTCTCATCATCACTTACAATGTTTCAGTAGCCTTTACATTTATACACTTCAACATACCCTCTCAATGACTCGGAATCAGCTGACGTCTGTAATGAGACATATGAGCTTCACAGACTGCGAAACTCATTTGCACACTCGCCTAAGTGTCCAGCTGTCAACAGCAAATGTGAGGAGACGATACTAGCAAGTCGCAACCGTGTGAACGATGTGAGCCTTTGCAGATAAGTTTTGGCACTTCTGAAGGCATCATGGATCCCCATAGCGTGAGCAACGACGCTCTGAAAAGGCTTGACAAGGGCGTGTTGAGCGGATAAAGCCCTAAAACTGCCCCAAAAAGAAGACAATACTAGTCAAGGTACAATCGACATGATCTCCAAGAATAATCCCTTGAGGCGCAGAGTTTCAAGATGTTCCCTATCTGTCCGCGTCAGCAGTGGCGTGTCTTGAGCGCGTGCTATGTTGCTACTACGTTATTATGCGCTCCCGTTCGAACGACGAAGAACTATGAGATCTCTCCCTTAGCTCAATAACGCGTCTGGCGTTAAACCTGCGTATCTGGCCACGCGGCCTAATACGTGCCATCTCGCGAATAAGTCCGCAGGGTACGTGTCGGGCGCGTATAGAAGGCCGATACAACCGCCGAAAAAATTGGCAGATACCACCATCAGTTCCACAATATCAGACTGAAAGCGAATCAAAACAAGCGCACACAATCAATATGCACGCTTTCAGTATCTCCATCTTTTTGTTGGCAGGCTTTGCCTCAGCCCAGTCGAATTCGAACTCGTCGCCCACTTCTACCGGTATCACTACCTCTTCCCACTCGTCCGGGAGCCACACTACACACAGCGACTCTTCCACTGCTAGCCACCATCAATCCACTGCTTCCTCCACGGCCATATCTGTCCGAAGCAGCGCAAGCCACTCCTCGGCTGGCAGGACTTCTCCGACTGTCAAGACCTCGTCGGGGCTAGCTGCTGCTACAGCCATACCTTGCATTGCCGCTGGAGGCGCTCTCGGACTCGCAGCGCTCGAGTTGTTCTGAGTCTGGCGGGAATTACGAAGACGAAGTGTAGGAAGGAGACGAAGCGACGTATTTTACTGTCTTTACAATCGCAATCAGACGGGTAGTCAAGGACGCCTTTTCGAGATTTCTGTAGGAATCACACAAATCGTTAGTCGGCTATTCGTTCACTGTCCGTGTCAATTCAGATTGACGTACCCTTTGCAGCCTCTCACATCTACCGTCTCATGTCTCGCCTAAGCAAGCGCTTTAGACCGCTGTAAAAAGTGCTCTAGTGTATAACTTGATTGGAAGAACGACAGCTGCTCAAAAAGCGTGGGACCAAGCCCTAAGCTTTTACCGCATAAGCTAGCTGTCCTATGATTAAATTGTGTTTTGCTTTCAGGATTTTTGATCGCAGAGACATATCTGCCGAGTCAAAAAGCAGCTAGTGATGTGATAGACTACGTGGTGTGAGTATTAATCAGCAATTTACTGCGTCCTGGCACCACGCCACCTTTCCCACTTCATGTAAGAAAGTTGGTTCAAGCTTGAGGGACGTAGTCTATCGGAAGCAACATGATCTCACTGAAGAGTCGTCATGTGACATAAAGAGTAGTCGAGTCAACTTTCTCGGGATCATGAGTTGCGAAGTAAGTATCGATGGATAGGGATTAAGCCTACCAGGGAAAACGGCTTTGGCAGTGCACAAAGCACTGCTGTTGTGTTTGAAGTATACTAAGACGTACAGAACGTTCTACAAAGGGCTAAAATAGAAAAGAGCAATGGAAGAAATCGTCAGAGCAAGAAATGGCAGATAGGGTCATGACCCGAGTGTCTGAAGCTACTAGAAAAACACATGACTAAATGCGCGAAGTCCTACCTGGATCAATTTGACCACCAACCGAACCAACCTTGCTTGTGCTTCGTCTTCCAACTGGCCATTGCACATCCCTCGACGTCGTCGACACTCAATACATCAACGCCCTCCTTGATCAACACGTGCCAGATGTGATTTCTGAGCTCGATTGGCCAAGCCGGTGTGTCCCAATATCTTATCTTCAAACCTCTACTTCTCGCGCCCTTAATCTGCCCACGAATGACCCGCATCTGCCGAGGAGATAGGTGACCTCGCCAGACATACCCCGCAGTAGAGCGAAAGGAGACACTAGCGTAGAATGAGTTTGAGGTGTCAAAAGGCTCGTGTGGCGTGGCCGCTGGTTGTGGGCCGTCTGCCATGGCGCTCCCATAATCCATGACAGATGTCCGCTCGTCGGTATCGGGCAGAGGCAGGCGGGGAGGCTGCCAAAGTCTCTCAAGCGGTGCATCGTAGAAGATATCGCGATGAGTGCTGTTGGCGAGAATGGCATCAAAAGGCGCCTCCCGGCCACTGACGACGACCGTAACGGCACCATTGATACGCTCCTCGCCATTGTAATAGGTCAAGTAGCGTTTGGCTCTGAGTGCCTCAATGTCTTGGTGTAGGCGTTGGAAAGATTCGAGGCCGCCGTTCTTGAGATCTACGAGCAATACCATAGTTTGATTGGGCTGGCGGTGGAAGATGAAAGGCGTTGTGGAAGAAGGCATCTTTGAGGTTCCGGGGATCAATTCTTGTTCCAGTATTTCAAGTAGGGGATTTAAATACATGTGGCGGAAAGACTTGTTTCTGTCGATCGACCGCAGGTCGTGGCCGATATATAGCTCGTCATCGATAAGCCAGACGTCAGCTTCAACACTTGTGCAGCCGACTGATGTGGCGTCTAGCAATGGCCGAAGACGCCAGTAGTCATTGTGCGAGTGGCATGGCACCGGCTCAGCGTTGTGGAGGGCATTGGGGAAGTGGATTGTGCTCGTCAATTTCGTCGGCAGTGAATCAGCCGTCGAGAGGAGGGCGTAGTGTCTAGCGAGTGCTTGGAGGATGTGCAGCAAGCCGAGCGCCATCAAAGTAATGCAGAGTAAAAGCAGGCCAGCTCGCCTGAAATGCACTCGACGAAATACATGGTTGTAGGAGCGGTCGGCATTGCGACTACGGTCAGGGGGCGAGTCAGAGTCGAAGTGTGAGATGAGATGGAACCCATGGTGGGTATCGCGTTCGCCGTCGCCACGCTGCAGGAAGTTGCGCACAAAAGGCCTAAGGGCTGATATAAAGGAGCGGCTCTCGAACATGACGGTACTGGTGTGTACGAAGTCATCACTCGGGACGGGATGTTGGGGTTGTAGTATAGCCTGGCCGACAGCTCCAGCAACGACAGGCAACGTTCATTGAAACACATTGGACGCGTATGGCATTGCGCGGCAGCAGCGCCATGGCGTGGGTGTAACCAATGATCGGTAAGGCAGAAGAGAAGCATCTGGGGTACAGCGCAACCTTAAAAGCCCATGGGATGTTATACTCTCATGTCATCCCCTGCTTCGGCAAGGTGGGGCCACACACTACCTGCAAAGTGTATTCATCAAGGCTATTGCGACAAGCGCAACGGCGCAGCCCAAGCCGACCGAGATACCTTAAGAATCTGTCGCTGCTGCGTGCATGCCTCGTGCCGTTCTTGAATGTCTAGCTTGCGAGCCTTGCGTGTGCCAGAAGTGACGCGTTCAGCGTGGCGGATGCGGTTTGCTCCTTTCGCGCAAAGGCATAGCACGCTTAGGAAAGGTGGATGCATTAGGAACCGTTGATCTTTGGACTACTGCCGCCTGCTAGAAATGTATTTCCTGCTCCATGTGTATAGTTTTGGCGCACGTTGGCGATAAAGCCTGGTTGGAAAGCAGGATCAATTGGATAATACCGCTGCTAGGAAAAGCGCGAGGAAAGGCGGGCAAACAACAGGGGCAGAATCGAAGGTGGAACCTGCAAAGCGGCAGCACATTCGTAGAACACATGATATATCGAGCCATTGTGGTCTTGTGCACCCCAGGGAAATCGCCTGGAGCAACACTATGCCTCGCACAAGCCCAGCGCCAGGAGCAGCGCCATGACCAATGTCAGAATGAACGCCGGCTCGCGCCAGCCTATTCAGCCATCACCTATATCATGAAGCTTCATCCCAATCGAATGATCGTCTCTCACGTCCTCGACTGATTGTCAGCATGATCGTGGTCTCCTACCACACCAAGACCACCAAGCTCTTTCTTCTGACGAGCATCCCACAGCATGATCGCAGCTGTTGCTTCTGGTCTCAACTTGTCACTCCCTACAAATGTCCCTTCTCCCTCCTCAATCTGAGCGTGTTCTATCCCTTTCCACCTAGAGACCGCTAGTAACATCATCGCGGGCCTCGTTGCCATCGCTTGGCCTCCTGCCCTTAACGTTAATGCTTTGTCGCTCTCCTTCTGGACCGAGCTACTCCCATCACAATTAGCAGAAACAAATTCTTCGCCTTGAAGCTTTGGGAACTGGAGTACGGTCTTGTCGGCCTCGTACTCAAAATCGTAGCTGCCTTCTTCGTTACACAAGGAGCGTCACACAAAGAGCGAAAGCTATCTTTGGCAAGCCAGGGCCCAAGTTCATCGCTGCATATGCTTCATATGGGTCTCGAGGTGCTGTGTATGGGATGTCCGTCATATGCCGTTCATGGAGAGCCAACCGTGGCTTCTCTGGTGTGCCCAGTTTCACGACGTCGTGGGCGGAGCTTAGATGTCAGACCTTACTTGTGTTTCTTCTCAAGCGGAAAAGATATTGAACATTGGTTTGCCGCCTTCGGCGGATGGAAAGCCCAAATTTAGTTCAGTCTCTAGCGTGGCTGATTTTTACCTCAGAATTTGGTGTAACAAATCCTTGTTCTCTCTACAGCTTGCGTCACAGTCGTCGAGTCAGTTCTATCAAAAGAGCATTACAGCCCACGTGTGTAAACCTTACCTTTATGACTGTGGCTCTCACGGAGCTAACGGATCTTCTGTGCTTACGCGGCAACACTTCCCGGCTTGCAAGGGACTATCGAACGTTGTGCCACAATTCTCAACACACTTTTGGGTTGGCCTTATCTGTATGTGATGTTCAAATAACCAGTCTGATTCGACCTTTATATCAAACGAAGCTGATTATTCCCCGAACGCTCGATCCCATCACGCCCAATTTAGTTTCGGCAGCACATTCCATATACCCGGCCGCGTCTCTTTTATTCTCACTTCGCTTCTTTCCTCTTTCTTTATGGGAATGCCTGTTTCACGATTGTCCTATAACGCTATTCAACCTCAATAGAGCATAATTCAACCATTCCGATAATAGACATGCCTTTGATACCCACCATCAAAACGAAATGCCAGCTCCTCGCGATGTTCAAATATCACTGTGATTATGGCACCTGTTACAATTCTGTGGAGCGATAAAGAGACGCAGTCATGATAATAGATCCAATGGAAGTTTGTAACGTTACTGTGGCTGAGTTGCCATCTAGGTTTGACTAAATATCCGAGTACTAAGACGGCGATCTGCAATCCTTACGCCCAGTCAGTGCTTTACACTAGCGTTCAAAATCACTAGGACTGCATCATGACATGTAGTACGTTTTCATCCATATTGCGTGGTCTAACGCGCGGTGTGGCTATGCATTCAACACCTGCTATCTGTTTAACTTAGTTTCAGACCAAGCACATCTCTTCGCTGCTGAACGTGGGAGTCGGTAAGACGAGGATCTTCCTTATCGTGTTTCACATGTGGACCACATGATTCCGTATATATACTTCGACGCACCCTGTGACGATACCCGTCACGTTTCACAGTATATCAGCGCTTGCAATAGAATGCTCTCCATACAATTCTCCTGATGCCTTCTATCGAATTGCACAACGTCCAACCCTCATTCACATCCTTAGCCAGGGAACGGGAAACTAACAACTTCTCGAGCCACACATCCCTGAACAGCACTGCCTTCCACCAGGAGCGGACGCAGGACATGGAATCCTCAAGCCCGATCAAAAACAGCGACACTAGCGACAAAGAAGCGTACCATGTGTTCAATAAAGCGATGAAGACTCTCATCGTGTGCAACATCTCAGCTGTTGCAGCGTTGTCAGGCCTCTCTTCCAATATCTACTTTCCGGCACAACAAGATATCTCTGGCGTACGTATATACCACCTCTTGTCATGAGAATCGCTTTTCCGCGTTGCCAACGCTAATATCGAGTCCAAGGGCCTTGGTATCTCAGAAGAGATTGTCAACCTCTCTATTACAACATATATGATTGCTCAAGGAGTCGCACCATCTTTTTGGGCTCCTCTGGCGGATCGGCAAGGTCGCCGCATGACCCTGGTCTATACCCTCATTCTTTACGTTGGCTCCAACATCGCTTTGGCTTTAGTATCGGACAGCGCAATGCTGCTTATTTTCCGCGCCCTGCAAGCTGCCGGTAGCTCGAGTACAATTGCTCTAGGGTCTGGTGTCATTGCAGACATCTCTCCTCCGTCTGAACGCGGCGGATATCTTGGGTGGTTCTCTGGAGGTATTTTGTCCCCGCGTCAGGTCCAACATCGCTTGCTAACACCTAATGCTAGTGCGACAGCTCAGTCTAGCAGTTGGGCCAGTGATTGGTGGCCTCCTTGCTGGTTCTGTGGGCTGGCGATCTATCTTCTGGTTTTTGACCGCATTCTCGGGCTTGTCTGTGGTAGGAGTCCTTCTCATTCTTCCGGAGACGCTGCGTCGGATCGCGGGCAATGGCGAGCTACCGCTGCAAAGCTGGAGGCATCGTCCACTCTTGTGGTCGTTCCTACAACGTCGCGTCAAGATCAGTTGTCATGATGGAGATCATGCAGCTTCAGAGACCAGTAATGCTGAGATCAAGCCGCCAAAGCCCTTTTCTGTCAGAATATTTCTCAAGCCTTTCACACTTCTCCGCGAGAGGGATATGCTTTGCGCATTGTTGTTCGGTGGATGCGTCTATACAGCATGGAGCATGATGATGGCTTCCACGACGTATCTGCTCAAAGATATATATCAGTTTAGCACGATCCAGTGAGTGTCATCACATCCAAAGGAAGCGAAAGATATTCGACGAAGCTAACGGACTAGGATCGGACTATGCTTCCTTGCCAACGGTTGTGGATGCGTCGCCGGCAGCATATTCGCTGGTAGATATCTCGACTACGACTACCGTCGTGAAGCGCAGCTGTGGCAATTTGCCCACCATATCCACCCGGATACACCGCTACCCAGCAAAGTCATTCCGCCGTCGTTCCCCCTAGAAAGAGCACGACTTGGAAAAGGCTACGTGTACACAATAGTCACCATCTGGTCTCTGCTCCTCTTCGGCTGGTCGCTCACAGCTCCTGGCCCTTCAAATGACCCGAAGTCGCATTGGCTTGTCCCGCTGCTAGCGCAACTCGCCGCTGGCTGGAGTGCAACATCAGTACTAACTAGCAATAACACTCTACTAGTCGATCTACATCCGACAGAGAGTGCAAGCGCAAGTGCGATGCTCAATCTCAGCCGTTGTCTAATGGCTGCGGGAGGGGTCGCAGCTGTGGACCCGTTCTTAAGTGCGTACGGTCCGGGTTGGTTGAGTGTTCTACTCGTAGGGATCGTGATGCTAGGTGTGATACCATACTGGCTGCATAGCTATCATGGCCAGAGTTGGCGTGAGCAGCGCGCTTTGACAACTACTCAGAAGTAGTAACGTCCTAACTTAGTAAAGAGGTTATTAGATAGCTGCAGAAGTCAGACAGAATTCTAGTTTCTCTACTTATAAAGTCAATAGGTATTGCGACTTGTTTTTGTCATAGGTTTCGTCACTTTTCTTGCGAAGCCTATGCGCTAGCTAACGTCACGGTAGGGGAGTTCGGACAGTACGGGAGTTCGGACAGAAATTCGACCTCTCTACTTCGGATTTGATCTCTTACTAGCTACGATAATACAATCACTCTCGCTTTCGGATATACTACTCTCGATACTTTCGTCTTCCTCGTCCTCGATTTCGGGAGTCGTAGCTTTCGCTATTCGCTTCCTTTTCGACTTTCCCTTCGACGCTTCTGCTTCCGCTTTCTCGACTACCTCGAGGATTTCCTTCGTATTAAAGACGAACTTCCCTTTTATCGCTACGCGCTTCCCTTTCTTGCGTTCCTTACGTACCCGTAATAGCTCCCGAGCCTCGGATAGCTCCTTCCGTAAGAGGGTATTCTCGGAAGACGTCCTTTCGAAAGCCGCTCCCGATCGCTC
>MSJI02000250.1:0-46020 GCA_001931905.2 Cladosporium sp. IMV 00045
TGCTGCAGCTCACCCAAGCGCATAGCGGGGTCGCACTGCAATTCTGCGGCAAAGAAAAAGTAGTTGAGAGAGTAGGTGGACACCTGACCTTCCGACCTCCTACAACGACCTCACCCAAAAAATCACCACTCCCCAAAACCACCCTCACCAACCTCCAAAAACACCCGCAGAAATGGACGCCTCCACCGAGCGCCAGAACGGCACCGTCAAGTGGTTCAACGACGAGAAGGGCTACGGCTTCATCACCCCCGAGAACGGCTCTGCTGACCTCTTTGTTCACTTCCGCGCCATCGAGGTACGTTGAGTTGTCACAGTCACATGTATCGATCGCCCATCACGCCGAGCAAGCGGTGCTGAGTCGGCATGGCGCGCATTGATACATCCCTCTCGATATCGAACCCACAGCTGACCAATCCTCGCCTTCACAGAAGGACGGCTTCAAGTCCCTCAAGGAGGGCGAGACCGTCTCTTTCGTCCCCGAGCAGGGCCAGAAGGGCATGCAGGCCTCCAGCGTCCGCACCCAGTAAGCGCCATTCGGCCATGACCGCCACGACGGAATGAGGGGATAAAATGGATGGACGGATGAAGGGATCAACAAAAATTCACCTGGGAAAATAATGATGTTGATGAGCACAAATTACTTGCCGCCGGCTCTCTGTATGTTCTCCGTCTTCCCTTTGAGGAAGAGGACGGAACGCAACTAGGTCTTGCCAGGGATGGAGTTCATCGGGCAATACATTACCAGCATACACATACTGTGCCTGGCGTTTCGGCGCTGAGAGTGAGCGCAGGAGAAGAATGGATCTGTATCCTGCGACCGAATCATAATGCCATGCCACCTCAATTCCGCTGCCATTCTCTTGTTTGTTGATGTTCGTTGGGATGTTTTTGTTGAGGTACATTCGTGCGCTAGTCCTCAAAGCGATTGGTATTGGAAGATGTCTTGATGATACCAGCGTTGGTAGAGATAACTGCAGTCAGTTTTGATAACGAGGGGCACCTTCAAGCGGTGTTGTGGCAGGACTGGCTTTCTGGCCGATGGTGCATCCACTTCTCTATTGTTGAGGTCGACATCAGTGTTGTTTGTTGTTTTCGTGTGTTGACTACGCTTGAACACCGGAGATTCTCACCTTAATATTGCACATCCTATCCATTAGCCAAGCTGAGCAGATCTGCATATGACAGAAGTCACCGAGGAATAACCACAAACATTCCTGCAGGAGGAATTGTGATGTTACGGTGCTCGGGCTTGCCACCTGGGTGTCTTCGAGTATCGCTGGCCATGTTGAGCTTGCAAGACAGGGAGACTCACATACCTCTCAGACCGCTGAGGACTGTCTCGCTGGTTACCTGCACGACTAGTAGCAATATCTCTAAGCGGTGTGCCATAATCTCAAGGGATCATCCAGGAGCAATCTGGAATCTGTGATAGTACGGATCTTCGCCCCGCTCCAAGGCCACCTCGAAGGGAGACAGTTTCCGATTCGCAGGGGACAACTCACTCAGGCGGGCGGAAATTCCAGGGTGGTAAGTTGGTGAATATGCATGGTCGCACCGTAGGGCGAAATGTAAGACATCGACAAGTCTACTTTGCTGGGGCGGTGAGTTGGGATCTGCGGAACCTCAGGCATGCAGAGCAGCATATCGCTGGCGGCAAGACGGGCGTCTCTCCTATGACCCACCTTCAAGTCCTCTCTCGAGCAATAACAACGGCCGAGGCTAAGGACAAGCAAACAAGGAGGATGCGCTAGACACGGACAAGAGCAGCCATGGAGTCGGCGGCGTCTACGATGGAGGTTGTTGTGGCTACCTCACCCGCAAAACGGTCAACGTCCAGTCTCCGCGTCTGAGACATGCGGGTCAAAGTATGAATTGGCATCGCCATATCAGAACGGACATGCAATAACACAGCCAGCCCGAACAGCGGTGTCGATTGAATATAAATGTTGCTTCATCAACCACCTCAATCGAATCTTTCCTTCCTCATCCAACAATCAATTCACTTCTCACAACAGCTACATTCGCTTCTCCAACCCTTTTTACCAACAACCCTTTTACCAACAAAATGGCCTTCTTCAAGACTCTCTTCATCGCCTCCGTGGCTGCCTTCGCCTACGCCTCCCCCCAGGGTGCCTCTGACGGCAAGACCGAGGTCGACGTCGACTCCCAGGACGCCTCCTCCAAGTGCGGCAACGGCCAGAAGCTTGCCTGCTGCAACAGCGGCGAGGACCTCATCGGCGCCAACTGCCTTAACGTCCCCGTCCTCGCCGTCCCCGTCCAGAAGGCCTGCGGCTCCAACGTCGCTGCCTGCTGCCAGACCGGCGGTGCCGACGTAAGTTCCAATTCACAGCTTGCAATGCCACCAGATCCATCGACTAACATGAACATCCAGGGCAACCTCCTCAACCTCGAGGCCAACTGCGCTTCCATCCCCCTTTAAGCGCGCCATTTTGAGCAACATCCGACTTCTTACGTTGCGCGGCGATGATGATCTCTTGAGAATCTTCGGCTGAAAATTTGGGAGAAGGATCGTTGGGTTTTATGAAGGCCTCTGCCCATTTATACATTTTTAACGCTTCGGGCATGTCGCTTCTGTTAAAAGGGTTGTTTACCTTTACCGAAAAACATTTTATATACCTTGATATGTCAATTGTCATGATTGCATGCTATGCCTTTGCTCCTCTTTCCAGTTTTGTTGTTGTTTTTGCTTGATGGGTGTGATCTTGGACTCCAGGTTTGACTCACTGTGATCCTCTGGTCAACGGCTTGTTCATCTATCTTTTTCACAATAGGCGATTGAACTGTTCGACAGATGTTGCGGACTCATGGCTTTCAGTGGGAGCTGCTCTTCTGTCGCAGCCAAGGGTCTTGGATGAAAGCTTCGTGGAACCATCAGGAGAGCAGAGAAGGCCAAAGAAGAAGCGTCTTGTGCTGTAAGCAATTCTATCAAACCTACCCGTGAAGCCTCCTGCAGATATGTGCAGGCCTCCTGGCGCCACGCCATGCTCACGAGGTTGCTGCGGGTAGCGCTGGGCTCCGAGGTAGCATATTGCGTCCGGTCAGAGAACGGAGTTTCCCAAACGGTACAATATGTCTTTCGGTCGTCCATTACGATTTCCGTGGGATGATTTTGACATTCGAAAGATGACTGAAAGTGGGCGACCAGACATCTCCTTTCGTCCTTTCCTCGAGTACTCGGAGTAAAAGGAGTTGTTCGAAGGAGTTTGCGGAGGGCTGTGCTTGGCTGCAGCCGGCTCCACCTGTTCGGCTTGCAGTACAAGGGTCAGGGTTGGGTTTGACATTGCGGATTTTGCGATGTTTGATAAAAGGAGTGGTCGCAATACAGCCTTGCGCCCAACTCTCTGCTCGTCGAACGAGTTACAAGAGCCACTTATTAGCAAAATTCATAGCAATATCGTGGATTGATCAAAGCATGCCACTTAGGGAATGCGCGAGAATCTAGCGATATTGTGATACCTTGCGGAGGCTAGGAGGGTACAACCCAGCTTAGGAATGATCCATTCGTTATTCCTCGCGCGCAAAGATTTTGTTGTTCAACGATCTTGATTTCCCCGCTTCTGAAGCCGCTTGCGAAATTTTCACTTACATCTGCTCGCTCCTTCCTCATGAGTGTAACTTCACGAAAACATGGTATTTTTCGATGCGGACAAGCAGGATCGATCCTTCCCTTGCTCAAAAGCTTTATATTTGATAGCACTACATCTTGCTACATCAAAATAAGACCCTTGCCGGGGTAGCTCAATCGGTAGAGCGTGTGGCTCTTAGAAGATGCCCTTCGGTATCATTCGAGAGACAACCTCAAGGTCGTGGGTTCGAGCCCCACCTTCGGCTGTTCCTATAACAAAGCTCCAAAGACCACTCTTTTTTGTCTTCTTCTCGAAGAACAAGAGACCGGACGCCAAATCTTTTGATAAGCTCAACGATCAATCATTTTTTGTTGAGGCTGCGCGAATCGTTATCATTTGGATTGCGGCTGGAAGATGTCTTACTTTTCGCGACAAGGACCAGCCACTTGGTTAACACCAGCAGCATATGAAGAATACTACTATCCTCTCACGGATGACGATGGGTCCCACCACCAATACCACCAACCGTCATATAACGACTAAAAGGCCGCAGTAAATAATCTCACCACATCCGCCATGATCAGGATCGTCTCCGCGCCTGGCCATCCATCTACATTCCAGCATCGATTCAAACAAATGGACGACGTACTCAAGCTCGAATACCCGGGAACGCCACTGAGTGGGTCGGATCAGAAAGAGAGCACATTGAGACTCCAGAACATTCCGAAGCTTGAAGCGAAAAAGGACTGGCAACAATGGAACAAGGCGATGATGGATTTCCTCTTGACGGAGGGATTCGGCTTCGTCATTCAAGAGCATCCCACGAAACCTCAAGGTGATGCGAATGACGCTCAATTTCGTGCAACGCTCAAGAGATGGGAAGACCTCCAACAAGAAGCTCTGTTTGCAGTAAAGCTTTGTTGCGGGCGGCGTGCAAATGCGGTCGTCAAGAAGCATGACACAATCGTCAGCGCATTCGAAGGCCTGCGGCGTCATTACGGATACACAGCAAGCGCGGACTATTATCAACTCTGCAGAGAACTCATGGGATTGCGACTGGAGAATTGCAAGGACATCAACCATTACTCCTCCGAGATGGCGAGGTTGTGGGTGGCGATCAACTCAATCGGGCAGACTGGCGCTCTCCCGGAGGCTTTTATCAACGTCTTGTTTCTGGAAGGTCTCGGAGATGGATACGACAAACGTTACATACCTGTTTTCCCGTCGAAGTTCCCATGAGAGAGTCTAAACGATACAACTCTGGTGAGTAGCCGACTGCTCATCGTCGTGTAACACAACTCCTACGATCAATCTGGGAGAATACCTTCCTTGACAGAGTCTTACGACATCAGCAAAAGAATACGCCTGGATCAAGAACAATGTGGATTCTCAGGGAGAGCGAGTCCGCATTCAGACCTAGCTGCGTCCCTCCGCTGTCTTGAATCTCAAACAGCGAGCTTATGAGCGCCTTTCCGAGCAAGCACGGCGCCCAAAGACTGCGAATGGGTTTATGAGCTGTATAACACTTGTTGGGAGAACAATCATCCTCCGCAGATTGCCTCTGATCATGGCATAAATAACGGGGGAACATTCGATGCACTGCTCAGATATCAAATGTGGACGGCATATGTACATCCGGAAAGCTAGCAGGAATGGCTGCGAAGCAAGGTGCAAACCAACTGTCGATGGTGCAAGGAGAAAATTGAGGGAGCTCCTTCGGTGACTGCCTTGAGGTTGTCACCGAGCACGATCATGCAGTAAACGATCATCGTGTGAACACAATAGCAACTCGTGCACCACTCGGAGTAACATCATACGCCGTGCACATCACGTCTCCAATGCTCGCTCAGCTACTGTTGCAGGAATGAGTTAATGAACTAGGCAGTGGAAACTAGCACGTTCATACATCATTAAACTCGATCCTCCAGCTGAAACTCTGTTCAATCACTGTAGCGTCAAATAGAGTTCGACAAAAGCTCCACCTGCGGCTGGCCGCCTTGCTCGTGTTATGGGCCAATCGGTACCTACCTGATACAAAGTACAAGCCACCTAGAACCCTTTTATTGCCGGTAAGATGCACACAACGATACCCTCCGTGGCGCAGATATCTACACGAGCTACACGAGCTACACGAGCATCATACAGCCCTCCATCAACACTGCACGGGTTTGCAAGAGGTAGATAAATATGAGCTTCGCAGAGGCCAGGACGATAGGTTTTACCCATATACAATGTCAAGACACCAAAAGGATACATACACAAACATGAGACTCTCAATTACCCGAAACTCCGCTTTGGTAGCTGCCTCTTGCCTGACCGCCAATGCAATGCCGACTTCGGCTTCGGCAGACAATAAGCTGCAAGCTCTGGTATACCGCGGCAAGGTAGATTCACCGAATTCGATGATGTGTGAACTGTGCTAATATGCCCATAGTATGTTTGAAAATTACCCGAAACTAGCAATGTCATGAGAACAAATCAGGCATTTCGCTTCATCTCTTCTGGAGCTAATCGTATTTCGTAGAAACTCCTGCGAAGACTGCCCGGAGTCCGTCCGCGATCTTTTGAAGCGTACTTTCCCGGATATCAAAGTGACCTTTGCGGGACCGGACGAGTCTACCAAGATCAATGCTAAGACGCTTATTGGCGTAGACATCTTCGCTCAGCCCGGAGGAGACGGTAGGAGGATTCGCGATTATACGGCCTTGTAAGGGACTCTTTCGTGCTGACACTTGCCTGATCAGATCTGGGCGATGCATGGAAGGAAGCCAAAGCGTACGCACCCGCTATGCGTGACTTTGTCGCCAATGGAGGTCACTATCTAGGCTTCTGTCTGGGAGCGTACCTTACCGGTGACGACCCTGGCTTCGGCCTTTTGCCCAAAGGCGACAAAGCTGTGCGAGAAATTAAACAGCGTGGTGCTCAAGTGAATGATACGTCAGATACCGTGATCCAGGTTGATTGGAGTTTTTCGACAGGCGACAAGCAGGGAAAGACCGAAGATGGACGCTGGCTATTCTTTCAGGACGGAGCTGCGTTCAAGCTTACCAAAGATTCGCCAGCTGAGGTGCTTGGGCGATACACGAAGAATGGCGACGTCGCTGCGACTTTGAATGCCTACGGAAAGGGTTGGGTCGCAAATATCGGCCCACATCCTGAGGCCGTTCAAGACTGGTGTAATACGAGCCGATGAACATCAAATCGTTCGGTAGCTGATGTATCTCGCAGACGAAGACGATGATGGCGATACCGTGATCAAGAATCCTGAAGGAGTCAAGTTCGATGTTGGCATGGACTTCGTAAGAGCAGCATTGGAGGCTGGAGACCAATGAGAAATATTTATTAGCGCCGATGCAAGGCGCAGTTGGCTGTGTTTGTAGGTGGTCTTGGTGGGTAATATTTCCGTAGAATGTTGGATGGCGAAAGCAAAATGAAATCGCTTCATGGCAGTGTCGTGAGCTTCTCAACAAGAGTCTGATCTCGATCCTGTGATTGAGCATGTGCGGCTCAGCAGCTGAAATGCTAAGGATGAGTCCAATTCCTGAAGGATCCCCTATACATGGGGAGGCAGTGCTTGAGTGAAAGTTAATAAGATAGAGTTGCTGTTAGCGTGAGGCTGATGAACCAAGATCTCGCAATCATGTCGACTCATCAACCAACACACCACCATGCATCAAATTGTTCATTCCTTACCAACAAAGAGCTTTAATGTTTTTCATTTCTAGACATGCTCATTCCACAAACAAGGAAGCGTGCAACGCACTCCAAAAGCCATTCAGGGTGCTACACTTGCCGGTAATTGACGGCCCCGCCTTTCCTGTATCTTGTCGCTCTACTGATTAATACCCATGTCAGTGCTCGCCATGTAAAATGTGATGAGACCCGCCCGCTCTGCAACCGATGCACAAAACTTGGCCGAGTATGTGACGGTTATAGGCCGCCCGAACGCCGAATGAGTGTGAGGCCCATACCGGTCATCTGTCCTCGCCCTCCGGCGCTTAAGCACATCCGCAACTTGACCGATGCCGATGGGCATGCTCTTCAGTTTTGGAGGAGCCATACCATGAACCAGCTGCCATGTGCAGTCAGCTTTGAGATTCCATGGGAGCAGATTGCTTCACAATTGGTATGGCAGCAGCCCTGCGTATCTGATCTTTGCATCGCACTTGCCTCCCTCCACCATGCGATTACACAAGGAGACGACGGCCCTGGACTTGCCCAACATCAAATTACGCAACAGAACAAGTCCTTGAAGTCCCTGCGAAGTTACATCTGCGAGTTGCAGAACAAGAGTAAAGCCACTGACGAAGACTACGTCGTTGTACTCTTGGCTTGCTTGCTTTCCTTCGCCTACGATGTGTTCGCCGGAAATGACGAGCAAGCCTCATATCACCTTCGTACTGGACTGCGCATGATTCATGAGCGGTGTCAGCCTACTATAAGAGTCAGAACGCCAGTGGAAAGACATGCTGTTCTGGTGCGACCTGTTCCCAAGAGCCAGTTTGACGTTCTTGTGCACACCTTCATCCGGCTCGACTCGGATATCACGTTAACTGGAAACGATGACCCGTAAGACAGCCCGATCGCTCGAAAGGTACGGACTCTTCTGATGACAACAGGTACCTCTATCCCGTCCTCGCAGATCCGATGCCCTCAAGATTCAGTAGCCCCGATGAGGCTAGCATTCACTTGGAAGCCATCACGGCCAAGACATTCGATCTTTTCGAGCTGCTGTGGGATCACACTTATTACACGCTGCGCACGTATAGAGACGTCGAGAGCCTCGATGATGATACGCAGAACTGCTTGGTGCGTGGCGCCTTGCGGACAGTGGAACTTGAAAACTCGCTCACCGAAGGCGTGGAGCAAAGTCGCCGCACACTGCAAGCATGGATGCAAGCTTTTGCCGTTCCGCCAACGCAGAAGAATCTTGTCGCGCACTTGTCGGTCCAAATATTCTTTTTCTGCATCTGGGTCTGGGTAGAAATGTGGCGAGATGCCACAGCGATGCTCGCCGATCGCTTTGAGACCCAGTACGAATACATGGCCGGCCTGTGTGAGCAGTACGTCGAGATGCACATCGCAAAAACACCATTCAACTTCCGCGATGCCAGTCGTGCAAGTCAAGCCAATACACCTCCGGCTTTCAGTCTCGGCTCCGGGGTGGTTACATGTCTTGCATCAGTGGTAGAAAAGTGTCGGAACTCCTCTGTTCGCCGGCGTTGCATTGCGACATTGCAGAAGATCAACCTGCGCGGTATCTTTGAGACAAATTATCTCGTCGCATACCTGGAGGCCATCATCGAGTATGAGGAAAATACCGCACGCGAACTGACCATATCCGATGGGGAGTTGCCTGGTCCTTCTGATTTCCAAGCTCACGAGATCCCCGAGACTGCTCGTCTGCTGGAAGTTGTCATGTCGCCTTCATACCGCTGCGAGAACTTTGAGTTTTACAAGTCCAAACAAGTTGAGATGATTTATGGGGTCCGCGATTTTGCTGGGTCTGGCGATGATATCGCTCTCGGAAAGAAAGTTGTCCAGATTCACTGAACAAGCGAGTTGAAGAGAAGGACATCCGGCCTTGACATAGAATGCTTGCGAGTAACAACAGTATCGTAACCTGCCGGCGTATCAGTCGCATTTAGGCAGATTCCCTACAAGGCCAATGTTTTCTGCGCCCGGTGATCTGTCCACGAGCCGCAGGTGCCCGACTCGTCATTGCCAGCGATGAATCTCATAGGAGCTTTCCAATAATTGAACGCCACCCATTCCACATATCAACGTGTACGAGTGAGCATCGAGATTGCTGGAATTACCTGATCAGGGCATGTTTCGCATGCGAAAGTACCCCGCCACGCTGACCAAATAGTGATGATGGGAGTGCGTAAGATGCCAGAATTGCCTTTCGCAGCATAGTGTTATCTCGTCAGTCACATGGATATCATGAGTGCTCGACTCGAGAAAGATGGAAAGCAGAGTGTCTTATCACGACGTTGTTGCCAGACGGAATAGATAATGGCGATCTATCAAAAATGGCCGACGGGCGGAAGCGCTATTCGTCGACTGAATTTTTTTCTGCTGCAGATTTGAGCATGGATGGCTTGGGCGGCGAGGACGGGTGCGTGCAGTAGAACAACGGCTGCCGGAAGGGGAAATTTTACCCTGATGGGTCGTTTTATATTATCGGCGCAGAGCCTTGACCGCTATCACCACATTTTCTTCTTCATTTTACGGAAGCTGACGGTTTCTGCAATCGTTGTCAATGAGAACTCTCTACAATCGACCATCATGACGAGATTGCTCGATCTCCCTTCCGAACTACAGACTTCCATTTTATCTTTCATGAGTCGTCGAGAAGACATCCACAACTGGATCGGTGTTTGCAAACCACTTGCGCTCGCCTTCGAAGACTCCCGATTGTGCCTCGTTTCGGCTTGCAAGAACAAATATTGCATCGGTGTTGATTGTGAAAACCCCGAGCTTGTCTCGCTGACTGTCTTCCGTGCATCATTATACACACGACGTCGAGATAATGAATGGACGATGAAGGCTGCACGGAATCTATTCGCTGGATGTCTATATCGTAGCACAAACGATGGATCGAATGCATACGCTGTTGTGCAAACCGCCTTGGAATATCTCGACGAAGACGATATCAACGATACTCTGGAACACAAAGCCTCACTCGACCGCGCCACAGCATCACTGGCCGCCTCGTGGGCTCGCGAAGAGTACATGATGGCAGCTAAAGATGTTTCCGATCCTGGTAAGGCCGGCCGCTTGGCTGAGGCAATGGTCGACCTCCTGCGCGAGCAGGAATCACCGATCTCGCAAACGTCCCGATACTGGGCGGAAGAGCACCTACTCTGGATCATCAGCACGGAGAAGGCTAGCGAGTTCGCCCAGGAAGTCCTCGATCGTATCGCTGAGCATGAGAATTTCCATTCGCACGCTGCGCAGGAGTGGGCGGCTGCGAGTTACAAGCTCATCAAGCAGCACGGGAGCCAGGAAGAGGCGAAGAAGTTTGCCAAGAGCATGCTTGATCGCATTTTGCGGTACGAGGAGGCTGCCGCTCATGCTGCAGAATTGCAACGGAAGCAGAGTAATTGGCATTATTCTACGCAGAGCAGCTACGCTCAAAGCTACATCGATCGAAACATCGCCTCTTCTCATCCTGCCCAGGAGTTGGCGGCGGAAGCTTGAGAAGACCGACGAGAACGATCAACTGACGAACAAATCCAGAAGGCGGAGTGCGCCAAAGGGAGGCGAGCATTTACTCATGAGAAACGATCAACCGTATCCAGTCGAGCTTAAGCCGGGTTCTAGTTCAACACAGTACCGGCAGGGCATTTTGATGGGAGTAGCCGATCCAGGCTTTATCATGGAGGCTCTGGAGAGGCCAGTGTATATTATGGCGTTAAATGTTTTATTTCAGCGTTGGGTTCGTGTGGCGGTCCTGGAATTTTCTGGTCACACGGGTATAGCACAGCAGGGCGTTGAAGGTACAGACTGAAGCTTGCATTTGTACGAATCTCCTGGCCAGACTGAACAACAATGAGCGTATTCAAGCTGAAATGCAGAATTGCTGGCGTTCAGGACTTTTTGTTTTCTTGTTCGCAACACAGGGCGAGCTTATGTCAAAGCGCATACCAGCCCTCGTACGCTGACTGCATGACCAATAAGAAAGTAACCACAGCGTCGGCTTTAAGCCTCAGTCTCAGCCAGGCACGCCGTCACAGTCGCCGTTCCGGTCGAGCCTGTGACTGTCTTCCTGCCGCCGACGCAGACCGGCCCGCGTCCTAATCTAGGATTGATAACAGTCTCTGTATCCAAAGCGCAACCATCGCAATCAATTGAGGTGGTGGAAGTCTTTGGGAAAACGGTAATAGTACAACCGAAAGGCGCCGTGGTTGTGATGGTGCTCGTGCAGTCTGGCAGGGTGGAGCAGGAAGTCACGGTGGTCGTGCCTGGGACTGTACTCGGGGTAGCGGGACAGAGCTGCGATGTGTGTTAGCTGTACCGAAGCGGTGTTAGATACATGTACGGATGTGCTTGGTTGACGGACCATGAAACACATGATGCCGGTTGTCGTCGTGGCGAGCGCGCAGCCGTTACAGTCGACATACGAGGTTTCCGTAGAGCTGCTTGCTGGCGGGCAACATCTGGCCTGCTCGGAGATGGTGGTTGTGCACGCCTGGCTGATTTCTGCGCTAGCAATGCTGGCAAGGAGCCAGATAGCGATCTGGTATGGCAAATGCATTGTCGGTAGTCGTATGATGCTGCTGGGTCAGTAGATGGTACGTAGAGGTGGGTCTATATAAAGACGAGCAGCAACAAGCAAGGGCAGGTCAGGAGGGTAGACCTGGGGTGCAGCTATTGACCACATCGTTCCTGCAGACACGAGAAATTGCAATCAAGCTGTTGAATCCCAAAAGCCATTCGGTTACTTTGTGGCTGCAGAACGGGAACCACGTGAGGGCTGGACCTATAACGTACGACCATAAGCCATGTGGCGACCAGTCGGGCATGAGCCATTTGCAATTTCATATGAAGGATCGTAAGATGCCAGCTGAGGTGAGCTCGAAACAAGCTCGCACAAGTCCACACACGACTTGCGCCAATGTGAGAGACACCATTGAGTGAGTAGTTGATCAAAAGCAATCAACTGGTGGTAGTTCACTGTCAGACTTGCCCAAAATTGAGAATTGGTACAACCATTAATACGACGACATGACGACCAAGATGCTGACCATCTACAACCGCAAATGTGCCACCCGGCGGCGGCGGTGAAAGCAAAAGCAAAAGATGAGGTCTTACCCGGAATCGAACCGGGGTTGCCGGAAGACTGGTATACTCGCTCATTGCTGAAGAGATGATCAGAATCCGAAGTGCTAACCGCTACACTATAAAACCAGGGGGTTGCTCGCGCGTTGTTGCTGTATCCCATTCGTCTCTAGCGATTCTTATCGCGTGGGTAGTGGAGGCACTTCTCAGATGATGAGCAACAAAGCAACTCGAGCTCTGTGTATACCCACAAGCTCTCCAGGATGACGATATGCTCACGCGAAAACATGGGCGGAAGCTCGGAGTAATCGTATTGCTGAGGGATCACTGACAGAAAGGTCATGTACTCCCAGCCCTCTCGCGGTCATTGCGTGTGGCAGGAGGCGCGTTTTCGGCCACAAAGATGCATTCCATTTGATGCTGTCGCACCACCCGCGTCCATCACATCGTATTTTGAGCTCAGCCGGTGAGGTGAGGATTCAAAAGAACACATCACATGGTCATACAAGCGTGAGCGCGTATATTTGACTGTTGCCCTCGTCTTGTTCTCCCGACATGAGTGTATCTCAACCCGTCTGTCTTCCTTCTCTTGCCAGGCTCGGTGTTGTCCTCTCCTAGTCCGCAAAGCCTTTTCGCTCATGGCACAGCAAAGATCCATGCTCGTTCAGAGGATACCGGGATGGATGATGAACACGATAGTCGCAAGGGTGATGGTGGAGGTCGCATTGGGTTTGGGAAGAAGCAGGTGAAAGAACACAGTATGGCATTAAGCAATTTCATGATGGTCGTCGCCGGATACGAACAATATGGTGTGTATCTTTGAGCTGTTGTCACCAAAACATATACGGCGGTATATCGTCGCCAGAGGACAGATGGCAGTGTTCATGAATCGGGTGCTTGACGGTCTCCAGGGACATGGGAAAGCGCCAAGAGAGTCATCCATATCTCCTCATCGTCTTTCGGAGACTGTTCCGCCTTGTCCGAAGCCTTCGCCTCTTGGACATCATCATCCTGGCACCATCGCAACGAGCGCGTGCTGTCGCCAGGGAAGTGTCTGAATACTTTTCATTTCTATCGTTAATATCTATTTGCCTCCGACTTGGTATTTCACCATCGCCAATATAACCCTGACCAGGCCGGGTTCCTGGAGATCGCCACTTTCTTCGCAAGCACAGCACTGCAACATCGAGCGCAAGCTAGGCGACTACTGTCTAAATCATCAAGAAGCAGTTGATGAAGCTCTACTGGCTATGAGGGAGTCCACTTGAGACTCGTCCCGCATCACGGCGTGCGACCATGTCCAGCCCAATCTCGTCTCTTCCAGCCGAACTTCTAAGCCGGATCTTCGAAGAGCTGTCGGATCACCGCCCAGACATATCAGCCTGTCGGCTTGTCTGCCAGCGATTTAGGCATCTGAGCTCGCCGTATCTGATCACCAGCGTTGTCCTTGCAAAGCGACTGCGAGAAATCGCCAAATGCCATGAAGTGGCGTGCCACCCATACTTCAGCCGGCATGTCACTGGTCTCATTTACGACGTGAGCTATTGGGACCCGTACAGTGCTGGTAATTTCGACACGTATGTCGATGATTGCGAAAGCATAGAAGACAGCGCTGTGCGGCGGTTCATTGATGAAGAGTATCTGCGCCGCGTGCGGGCCGAAAGCGAATTCTATTCTTCCTTCTTCCGCAACAACGGCGAGCCTTCACTGGACGCTGCTACACGATTTTTCCAGACACTCGAACGCCCTTGGAGCAAGAACGAGGCGCTCATCGATGTTGAGCTCAAAGAATCCATTTTTGAGAGCCATGATGATCCCTCTTCCATCGCCGATCGCATGGGTGCTCGGCAGAGCTTTCCAATTTACAAGAGGTACTACAGCACCCACAAGGCTCTTGACACCAATGGAGAGTACGGTCAGATTATCAGGCAGGCGATCAGCAAATTCCCAAAGCTACGGCACATCCAGTTTACAGATTACCGAGGCCTTGCGCGCCCGGGCGAATGCTATATTGACCTATGCACTCGTCTGTTCGGCAACATCCGAGAGCCTGAGCGCTGGAACAACATTGAGTACACTGGCGAAGTGACAAGCGAGGTGCTCACCGCTTGGAAGATCATCATGGACGTCAAGGGAGAACTTCGATCACTCTCTTTCGGTCCTCATCCGTTCGAACAGCGGTGCAATTCGACAGACCCGCTAGCGCTTTACAAGGAAGCACAGTTCCTGGCCACAGAAGAACTGAAGTACGAAGACTCGCAAGCCAGCAGCCTGTGGGAAGCTCTCGATGGCGAGGACATGGAAGTTGCTGGAGATGATACTCCTAGTGGATCTGAAAATGGCCACGACTGGGCGAAGTTGTTCAACGGCTTGCGGTCGCTTCGTCTGCCTCTTTTCATCGAAGAGTCTCTTCCCTCGCCGACCGAAGGGCTGGGTCTCGAAATCTCCAGACTCCTATACTCCATCCCCGACACCCTCGTACACCTCGCGCTCGTCGCCAAAGGGCCCATAGACGGCTTCATCCAGCACGAAGATACACCCGCCTGCCTGCAAACGCTCGAGCCTTTCAACGAAATCGTGGCCAACCTCCGACTCCCCCGCCTGCAAACTCTGGAGCTCGAAGGCTGGGTCACCGACTTCGGCCATCGCGTAAATTCCTCTACGCCCACGCCGCAACGTTACGCACGCTGCATCTCATCAACATCTTCTGCTGCGGCGACTGCTGGGACGAGGACGAAACGGAGGAAAGCGACATGTGGCCTTTCGGCTACTTCGTGGCCAAAACGATGAATCTGACCGGAATCGAAATCCACCAATTCGAGCACCAACGCTTCCCGCCTTTCACAGCGGAAGATCTCGAGGGCGTCGAGCAGCAAAGCTGGCTCGTGGATCCGCTCGATACCACGCCTGGCGATTGGGATGAAGACGTACATGAGGATCGCCAGTTTGAAGAAGACGATGATGATCGACCACACATTTTGGATGCGCCCAGGCTGGAGAAGGTCTGTTTGGCGGGCAGGCCGAATCAGGTGCATAGGAGAGTCAGACCGCAGCATTTGGTCGGGCTGACGGATGCGCCTGGGAGGACGTGGCGGGGGCCTGGGTATTATTGGACGAGGAGGCCGGCATACTGGTGACGAGGGACGAATATGAATGTACTGATTGATATCATGGCAAACGACCGGCGGACCATTTGCAGCTCGATCTCAAGAAAAGCGTCGATAATGTGACCAGAAACATACTACGCTCGGAAGCCAGAAAACCTATTCGAGCCTCCATACAATAAATGGCAAACGAGTATTGATTCATTGGTATGTATAATAAAGTGACAGGTAATATTCCATTTAAGTCGGCCTATACTTAGCCGTTGCCCAGACTACTCTCTGCGGAGCCGTCCGAATACGGCTAGCGCGACACGTCGCGTGAGCTGGCAGCTTCTCATTGGAAGATTCCCAAAGCCGCGACTGTTTGTCTCGCAGCCGTTGATGTTCCTTATAGACGACAAAAATGAATATCACTGCTGTTCTCCACTCTTTTCTCTCTGGGAGGCTCCGAGACTCAAACCTTCCAGACCCGGAGGCCAACCGTCCGAGGCATGAGGCTGCCCCTTCAGAACCGGAGGTCATCGTCCTGGATCCAGAGACAACTACATCATCAGACATTGCCATACGACCAAAGACACACTCCTCAAAAATGGCTGTCGACAACAGTCTCAACGACAGATCACCCATCGGAGTAATGCCGCCCGAGCTGCTCGCGAGAGTGTTCTCGTTCATCAACATCCCTCCTGCGATCGACATTGCCACCATTGCAAGTTGTAGGCTTGTATGCAAACAGTTTCACAACCTCAGCTCACCTTATCTCATCACGACGGTCGTCATCGCGGAGCGGATCCCTGAGCTCAAGAAGTTGCGAGAAGTGATGGATCATCCGTACTTCCACAAGCACGTCACCCACCTTCTCTGGGATGCAAGTGCCTATGAGGAGGCTTTGTTCGACGATCCAAGACAATACCATGAACGTTGGCATGATCTTGACACGAATCTAGAGTCGAGCGAAGTTGCATTGGCGCTTTCACGAGACACTCAGAATGTCGAAGATTTGCTGGCGTTTGACCCACGGCCCCGAGAGCCCGAAGATCCAAGGCCAGACTCTCAGGAGCTCCCCGGTGACAGGGCGATTGGCAGGGACCGAAGATTAGATCAATACCGCTACGGCGATATGGCCAGTCATCTAAGCGCGTCTTCTGGGTATTGGGATTACCAGCGAAGGTGGCTCAACCAACGATCATGTCGGGAGAACGAATTGGCACTGCGATACTTGCATTGGGCATTCGCAAAATTGCCCAAATTGAAGCACTTGAGCTATACAGACTGGCGAGCGCTTTCCCGGTACGGCGAGAGTTTCGAAGACGCGAGCAATCGAATGTTTTCCACTGTCGTTCAGCCAAAATATATGGATGAAGTTTTTCCAGACGCACGCGCGACAGCGACAGACGGGCTCCCATTCAGAGTCTTTCTCGAAGAAGTCTCGCGCATCGCTCCTAACCTCGAATCCCTCTGGATCGGCCAGAACAACTTCGACATCCCCGAACTGGGCATCGACGTTGGAGAATCAAAGCAAAAATCGGTCTTACGAGGTCCATTCCTGGACGAAAAGTACTTCTCTTCAAGAAAACTTCGGTCGAAATGGAATGTAATGAGATCGATTCGTTCGCTTCGCCTGCCTGTAGACGTACCCTCCGATGATTCATCAGCTTCGCCAGACGATAATTCGCCGCGGAGAATGGCCCACGACATCATGAAGCCACTTGAGCAGACACTGCAAAACCTGGTTTTCCTGGAGCTTACCACGCACTTAGAGTATCCGGATAACAGTGAACGGGACATATACTTGAACAATGCGACGCTTTCCCATATCCTTGGCAACCTCAAGTTTGAAAGACTGCAATCGATTGTGCTGCGAGGCTGGGAATTCGACATGAGCGACATTGGGAATTTCTTGAAGGCGCATGCCGAAACACTGCGTCAAATCCACCTTTTCGGGTGCTTCTGCATAAACGAATACGTCGAGGCCTGGAACGCCGCTGTGCATTCTTTGGGACCAAAGACTGTGCTTGAAGGCGCAGAGGTCGTCAACGTGCGGTTTGAGGGCCTCAGCGACAGCCCAGAACCGGTACATGTGTGTGGGCATCACGTGGAATCAAGCAGTGCCGTCTGGAGTTCGTCCACAGAGGACGATGTCGACTACCGACGCATAACGATGGATGAGATCGACGAGTCGCAACGTCACTTTGACCTTTTCCATCAAAAGATACATCCATTTGACAAATACGACGTTGGACTTCCGATCGATCAACGTCAATTCACCATCAAACAACTCCGCGAAAACATGTATTATCATCCAGTCCGAGATTGCGTGGGTGAGCGACCTGATTTCGAACGCGCCATACTTGGCAAGCAAGAGAACGCCGTAACTAGGTTGGGTCGCTTGACTTTGCCCGAGAGGCGGAATCGCTGGCAACAGATTCCGATCTATCCAAAGTAATGACAACTTCGTCTTTGAAACATTGAATTTACGGCCGTCTTACACCAATTATTAGTTAACATTCATTCAAAGCATTTGGCAGCCGCTGCGCTACTCATCCACCGCGGCGAGGCCCAACGCCTGTCTTCTTGTCGGCGCATCCGCTCTGAAGATCGGCTTCTCCGCCAGACTGGTCACGCGAGTACCATGGCGTGGCTCCAAGCCCCCATAGTCATATGAGGCATTGTGCATCGTGATCCTGCAACCCCAAACTGTCAGCACCAGATCAGACATGCTCAAACATACGCCATGATACACACCTATTATCCCACAGCGCACTGGAGCCCTGCGTCCACCGGAAACGACATTGGATGTCGACATTGCTCTCGTAGACCTTGAAAAGGTACTGCAGGATCGCATCGCTTTCGCCATCATCCAGGCCAACGATACGCTTCGTCATGGCACGATTGACGTATAGACTCTTCCAGCCAGTGACTGGGTGCACGCGAACGAGCGGGTGGCTGCGCTCAATGTACTTCGGCCCAGCGTTGGGGTCGTCGCGGTCGAGGTATTGATGTGCGGAGCGGTATATGGCGTAGCGGCCATCGATGATCTTGCGGAACTCGGGCGAGAGCTTTTCGTATGCAGAGTAGCCGGAGGCCCAGAGAGTGTCGCCACCGATTGTCGGCACAGTGTCGTTGTGCAAGTGTGTGATACCAGCTGGCTGGCGCTCATGTACGCTGGAAGATCGTCAGCATTCTCGACCTCCAGGCATCCAAGACTCGACCACCTTACAGATCAGTATGCCAGCCCTGCGTACCGATTGGCTTCCTGAAGCTAGCTCCAGTCTCGGACTTCTGCAGATCCGGCCAGATGACGGTGGTACCCTGCAGCCCAGGCACGTGTGGCACTTGAGGGTGAATCTCGACTTCGCCGAAATACTTGCCCAGCTCCAACTGTTTCTGCGGGCTCAGATCCTGGTCGCGGAAGAAGACCACACTCCTCTCCGCAATGAGCAGCGCAAGCTCATCGCGCTGCTGGCCAGTGAGGTCCTTGAGCTGCAGGCCGACAATCTCCGTGCCAATGTGAGTTGTGAGGTCTTTCACTTCTTTGGCGGCGGAGAACAGAGCAGTTTTCTTGGGATCAGCGCGCGTGCCGGCGCCGATGTATTCGCGGTCTTCGTTGCGGATGGCGTAGACGTCTTGGAGGTAAAGTGGGCGCGCTGGGCGGTACTGCCAGCTTGGTCAGTTTAGGTTGCAGCATGAGCAGGTTCTGCGACGTACTGGGTAGCCTTCGCTCAGATCGATGCCGGCCTTTTCGAGTCTTGCTCTGGTCGGCCCGGGGAGGTTGAGGTTGTCTTTTCTCGGCTGGGCGTAGTCGACTATTTCGGGAACGATTGCCACGGGCGCCATTCTGGAGGTTTCTGTTTGGCTTAAGGAGGTGTTTTATTATGCAGCAGAGTGCAAGAAATGGAACG
Organism: Cladosporium sp. IMV 00045; assembly: GCA_001931905.2. Taxonomy (NCBI): domain Eukaryota; kingdom Fungi; phylum Ascomycota; class Dothideomycetes; order Cladosporiales; family Cladosporiaceae; genus Cladosporium; species Cladosporium sp. IMV 00045. The sequence continues at coordinate 19,378 of MSJI02000250.1, forward strand.
AGCAGTGTTCTTCATCTGCTAGCTTACAGACCTTCAAGCTCTCATTTATGTCTCACGCCCTGCCGCCTTCGGCCGTGTGCGTCGCTGCGGCATGTCAACAAATCAATTACTTGCTTACCCAACCATCGTTCCTATCTATACGAACCCCGCATACGGTCGATGCATGAGTCGCGCACGCGATATAACGTGCAACGTGGTTGTGGTCGTTCAGTGCGATATGCTGGCTGATGGCGCAATCCTTCCCCGCAAGCTTGCAATCCACGCTAAGGCAGCGTATCGCTCTGCAGAACTCCCTCTCTTGTGGTATGTTTATCTGCATGGCATTTTGAAGCGAATCAATGATGTTAATAGAAATTACCAATTGCAAAAAGTGTACCAAGTTCACAGTCTTGCGCAAGAGATCTGTCTGACTTTCGCAGCCAATGAACAAGCCCGTTTGAAACACAGCGGTACATATCTTCAGCCACGTGCGAACGACCGTTACGGTCAACCTCCCGAGCACCTAATGGCCCGCCGCCATCACGATAGACCTACATTGAGACTGGTCGAGCAGATCAAGCCATGCTTTGCAACGGCAGTCTCAGTTACCGGCATCCGTTCCCCATTCGAGGCGAAACACCACGGACGAAGATTATCAAGCAACAACGATAAAGCCCTCAGCACTAGACATTTCTACTTCCGATCTCGCTCCATGCTGCTACATTGCAAGTGTTGGCCTTTCTGGCGATCATGAGTGGTGAGCTTCTTCTCCCGAGTCGTGTGGTACCCACTCTTGTATGCTGGCATTGAATTGCGTGCGTCCTATCCATCATGGCGAAGCATGCCTAGGCCGGTCTTGCTCATCTTGTACATTTTGCACGTTTGATCTTGAAGTATTTCTTGGAGGAGAATCTCAAGTCCAACGGCCATTACGCCTTCCCTCAACACAACCGTTCCTTCGTCGTCTGTTCGCCCGAGGGAGGCAACCGCCACCTTCACCATGACAGACCGCAGGCCCAATGCTCTGCCAGACAAATCAGTCTCCGTCGAGGCAGACCGAGTACACGACCCCGAGCACTCGAGAGACTCTTCACCCTATGGCACAGTGTCCGAGACGAAGCCCAAGGTGCCTTGGTACGCCTACATTTGGGACTACGAGCCCGGTCGCTCCAAAGAAGAGACAGCCTTCGTACAGCGCCTCGATTTCTGCGTCCTCACCATCCTCGGCCTGGGATACTTCATCAAGAACTTGGACCAAACGAACATCTCCAACGCATACGTCTCCGGCATGAAAGAAGACCTGCAGATGAACAACAACGAACTGAACATGATAGACGTCGCTTGGACGTGCGGTTACGTCGTCGGACAGATTCCCAGCCAGATTGTTCTGACGAAGGTTCGCCCCAGCATTTGGATACCCTCCTGCGAGCTGCTGTGGACGGTGCTCACGTTCTGCCTTGCGGCCGTGTCCACATCGCAGCATGTTGTCGCCATTCGCTTCTTCGTTGGTCTGCTCGAATCGATCTTCTATCCGGCTGCGCATATGATCCTGGGGTCGTGGTACAAGCCGTCTGAGCTTGCAAAGCGTGCTTGTATCTTCCACGCTTCCTCTGCCGCCGCGTCGATGTTTAGCGGATACCTCCAAGCAGGTGTGTACAATGGCATGAACGGCTTGCACGGCCTGCCCGGTTGGAAATGGCTGTTCATCATGGATGGTGTCATTGGCGTTCCGATTGCCATCGCTGGCATCTTTCTGATACCAGATTTGCCGGAGAACACGAGGGCTTTCTACCTTCGCAGCGATCAGGTTGAGCTGGCTAAAAAGCGTATGGATGATGTCGGCCGCGCGCCACGCTCAAAGCTTGGATGGTCTGCGTGGAAGCGCATTTTTGGTCGCTGGCATGTCTACCTCTTGACGATTCTTTATATCATCTTCATCAACGCTGTAAGTCCTCTTCGTCTACAAGACTCACCAACGATCACCGCTGACAGAAGATCGAACAGCAACCTTCCGGCAGCATCCAGCCCTTCACGCTATGGCTCAAGGACACCGGCAAGTACTCCATCGAGCTGATCAACATCATCCCAACCTCCCAAGCCGCCGTCCAGCTCGTTCTCACCGTCCTCTTCGCCATCTTCTCCGACCACTGGCGTAACCGCCCCGCTCTCATGTCCGTCTCGACATTCTGGGGTTTCTTCACATCCCTCGTGCTCGCCATCTGGGCCATCCCAGACGGCCTGAAGTGGTTCGCATTCGAGATGTTCCGCGCTTACGTGCCGTACGGTCCCATTAGCATGGCGTGGGCGAAGTAAGTTCTTTCTCCCCTCTCACTGTCATCAACTCAAAGACCAAAGCTGACCCTCGCCACCCCCAACAGCGAAATCTGCAGCTCCGACGCCGAAGAGCGCGCCATCGTCCTCGGCATCATGAACGCTCTGGGCTACGCCGTCAACGCCTGGCTGCCTTACCTCGTCTTCCCTGCTGTGGACGCTCCGAGGTTTCATAAAGGTTTCATCTTCTCGACAGTCATGTTTGTTGCGCAGGCGGCGATCACTTGGACTGTCTGGTATATGCATCGCAGAGAGTTGAGGCTGAAGGCTGTGGCGATTGCGTGAGGGGGTTGTTGGTGGGTAGGGCCTGGAAAATCCCGCTTGGAAGGCCGTTGGCAGATGCGTTGCTGTTTTGCATAGTCATAGGTGCAAATTTGACGCGGTTGGCAGGTTGGCTTTTGGTCTCCAGCATGCTGCGTTTGCGCAAGCTGCTGGGAAACGAGGATAATGATATACACTTGCAGGCCCATCAAGCGGAAGGGTTAAGAGAAAATCAGGGTCTCTCCGAGCTGCGCTCTTTTCAAGTCCCTTCGTTCTGTGGCGTTGCTCCTTGGACCTTGTTTTGACAAGCCCAGAGGTGTGCCAGCAAGAGCTGAGCTAATGGCCTGGCAGACTTCCCATCGCGAAGACTTTGAAAGGATCCAAAGTGAATTCGGCGGGAGACCTCGCTGGACGAACTCCCTTCGTGGTGAGAGCTTGAAGCGTGCGTTGGCGCCAGTTTTGCATTCCCCTTTATTGATGCCGCAGTGGCGATGTTGAACAACTAACACCGCTGGCCTGAATGACCCACTGCTGGCAGGCCGTGGTTCAGACTTGTCGCTGCCGTGCCCGACAGATATGGCACCTGGGTTTTGGCAGAATCCTTGGTTAAGATTAAGGTATCCTTGTATCCGTCTCTTGCTAATCTCTCCATCCAAAAATCTCCAAACAACCAGTATGATGTCCGTTTGTGGTTTTATCCATTGTAGCCTAGCTCTTACTTCCTTGCCTCCCTCAGTCAGAATCATGCTCTTCCTCATCTTGCAGTCTTGTTATATCGTCCTTGCTTTGCTCTTCCTGTGAATTGGTAACTCCTCGCGACAGGCTGGTAGTCCGGTGGCGACTCTTGTTTGGTTTGTGGTGGCGAATCAGGGCAGAGGCATGCGGCACGACGGAGTGATGCGGACGGCGATAGGGTTCTGGCGGCGGATGAGCATGTATAGTCGCGTTATGCTTTATTCTGGTAGGAATATCGTTAGTCAAAGTACTTGAAGGGCGAGAAGATCTGATGGCTTCAGCATGCTTGTGGCAACGCCGTGCAAGGATGTGGTCCACAAAATGAGTTGCTTGTTCGCCATGTCGACAGCTATTTCTTTCCACCGCTCTTGTTGGGAGGTTCTGATGCGGCGAGCGTAATGTTGGTGCGCATTCTGAATCGTCAGTGTTCGTGGCGCGGTCGCCTGCTGCTTGGAGAAGATGTCAGGTCCTTCGAGCCCTGCTTGTCTGCCGTTGAATGATTTGTCGCGTCTTCTTGTAGATATGTTCGTGTCTGCTCACCTTGATCTGTACTATTCCAGTCTTGTGCCGTCTCTGTAAAAGCTGTTGCGGCTGCTGCTGCTGTGCCATGTGAGGACGCCGGTCTGTCGTGCTGTGGTCATACCTTTGGGGCCAACCCCTGACCACAGGAGGTGAGGAGGACCCGTGAAGTGCGCTTTCATTGTGATGTAGATACCTTATCCTTTGACCGTGGGAGCATACTCGAGCGATCACGATCGTTGTAGCTAATCAGTGAGCACGGCGGATTCGCAAGAGCGCAGCCCGGCGGTGCCCAGCCTCACGGCTGTAACGTAAGTGAAGTAGATATTGGTACGACAAGATGATCATACACGATGATACAGCCTATCTCATCTTTCTCGGATCAATAAAAAGCTGTTCAGAGATATCTTTGCGCTATCTGGCATGCCGTTCGTCGCGAGACCCTTCGGCACGACTTGCTTCACAGCGCCGCCGCGCATACCACCACAATCCGCGACATGCAGCGCGATATCATGCAGATGTCCACGGAGAAGATAGTCTAAATAGCAGGATCTACTGCTTCATACTAAGCACCGTCAATCAAGTGATCGCACAGTCGACGGTGGGATGTCGCCTGTTGTGTTGCTCTAGACACGCTGCTCTGCGCCTAAGTCCTTCGACGCGGCCTCCACCAACTTCACTTCGCCACAGCTGTACACAAACAACATATCACCGGACACCACAGCTCAGAGATACAGTCACGTATGGAACAACAGTCTTCTACAGTAGTACATACAACCACACATCTACAAGTAAACGATACAAACATCAAATAAACAACGTGCATGCTTCTCCTCCAGCACCCGGTCGCAAGACCAAGTCTCTGATGAAAAAAAGGGGTGATGCCGAAGCATCGACGACGAGGTCACCAGATGGTAGAAATCAAAAATTGTGCCTGGGTACCAGTAGGTCCCTGTCAGACCCTCGCCCACGGTGTGCAATGCAAGGAGGATCTGTTCACGTCGAAACCCATTCGTGAGCGGGCACGACACAGACTATCACAGAGCGGGCCCGGTGATGGTTTGGAGAAAGAAGAGAAAGAAGTTTGAAAATTTGGGGCGTCGACCAGTTACTTATACTCAAGGGGGGACTGCCAACTAGTCCGGGTACGGGACGTTCCACTCTCACGTGACGGCACGGGTGTTTGGGATCGTATCATTGATTCGAAGGGCTTCGGGAAGGCCAGGCAGAGTGGCTGGGCTGCCTGAGTAACTCGTGAAGAGCAGCAGGTCGCTTGGTGGCTGGTATAAGCTGACTAACTTACTTCGATGGCTCTCTTGTCAAGCCAGCGGTTGTTTGAAGCGTACATGACTTTGATATCGAAGTATCTACATCTATTGACAACGTTGGTGTACCATTTGACCAAGTTCCAAAGCCCGCAGTCAGATACCTGCTCGAAGAAGCCTTTCAAAGCTTCACGTTGTTCCAAAAGCTGCTCAAGATCAAATCAGTTGATCGAACGACCGACTGGAGCGTGGAGCTACTCTGATGCTCCCCCATTGCTGCCGACTATACCAAACAGTGAAGTCACTCATGAGCTGTCTGAACGTCATTGAGCAGTTGCGAATGGCCCAGAGAAGTAACACAGAAACCAGCCCAAAAGAGAAGCTCCCTTCTCGTCAGTTACCTTGCTGATATGTCGCCACCCAAACCGCGTTCCAAATTGCTGCAGCACCTTCTGCTCGAGTCAGTTGATTCGCGAGCAGTTTGAAGTACAGCAGCGTCCGGCTACTGAGCAAGGTTCGATAGTAGCTCAAGCAGCTTCGCTTTGCTGATGACTTCACCTAGGATCAATGCTCAGCCACTCGCGATCAGTTTCAAAGAGCCTTTGAACCACGAGTAGTTTCTTGAAACAACATGCGCATTCAGCATGCAATGCCCTTGGCCGCGCTTTGGTAAAATTCAACATTTCGAAAAGAGCTGCCTCCTCTGCAACTTTAGAATAACGACGTTCATCCTCACACGAAGCGCAAGACCGCCCCTGGGCAGGATGCATAAGCTACGAAACTCGTGCTACTGCGTTTTCAAAACATCAACGCGTACCTCTTGCATCGAAGCGATTGGAATTGGGAGATTGACAAGGGCCGCGATCTCCTTCAATACTGTAATGCAAAGCGTACAATTGGACAGACGCAAGAGGGCAAATTCTCTGTAAACTTCATGCTCTGACAGATTCTTCATCACTCTCCACCCAGTTCACATTCATCCTTCCGCGTTTTTCGCGTTCATTCTTCAACGAGATCGATTTGGAAGGCATCATCACTCTTGAGTCTCCATACACCTAACTAAATGACGCGTGCCAATGGCTCTTGTTGTCTGCCAGTCTTTACAAGTGAGCTGAACCTCGTCGTTTTGTGGGCAACTGACCGAAGCAACCATGTTGTTTCGAAATCCCTTGAGAATTCCCCCCTATAAAGGCGATTAGGACGCACATGGCTAAATCTATGCGTTGCGCATGCACAAAACGCGGTGGAGAAGAAGATTGATGCTTGGACTTGTTCATTTTCGAGGCAATTAAATGGCGACTCAGAATCCTTGTTCGACGTCGCTGGTTAGCACTCACCACTGTTGCTGCCAGCATATCCTAAGAATCGTAGTATAGCAACTGAGTCGGTATTTCTACGAACAAGTGCGCGCCTCAATAGAGCCAATGCAATTTGCTGATCCGTATGCCTGAGTCGTGAAGTCTGCGCAGGCTAACGGTCGATGATTGTCCAACCAACGCATTCCATGCTTCACTGCTTCAACGCAATACCGTTTCCCTTTCTTGCTCCAATGACTATTCCAAAATCGCGGTACACTTTTGTTCAATCACCAATGTGACCTTGTCAAACTGCTCGCAGCTATACAGCGCTCATGATCGAGTACGCTGTCATCGCCTCGGTGACTTGGAGAGTTTGCAGCTTTCGATCACTCGAGGGGCGTGAGTATCCGGCTGTACAAAGAGCCGCACCTAGCATGTCTTACATGAATGTTTCCTGCTCTTCCTCGTCGTTTCATAGTTAAGTCTCACCGCGTCTTCGCAGGCGACCGAGCGCGCCGATGTTCGTATTGGCATAGTTTCGTGCAGTAGTGCTGGTCGTAAGATGTCGGCGAAGTGATCTCCCTGCTCTATCGGTGTCAGACTTGAAAAAGTGGGTCGCGGCTTTCTTGAAGTGAGCATCGTCTAGAACGTAGGTATGTTGGAGGTTTTTGCAATGTGGTCGAATGATGCGGCGACTCTCAATAGGTGTGTGTAAGCAAACGCGAAGGAGATCACCCCCAATGCGTGCATCAAAAATTGACTTTCACCAGATGGGTAGGGTAAGCTGCTCTCGGGTCGCTGTTGTGAGATGTTACAGTGGATACCACACTGTAGGCGAAAGTATCAGTGAATAATTGTTGTACAGGGGAGAATGCGCCAGTCACTGTTTGCTTTGTCCATTTTTTGAAACTTCTTTGATGCCCTGTCTTGCTTCCTTTTGTTTTGGCCAGTATTGGCGTGAAAACAGTGGACGGTGGGTAAGAGTGGATGCCAATCTCCTTACTATGAAAGATTTATGCGAGCTCCCATGGTGTTTATGCTGGAGAACAGTTGCTCATTCATTGGATTTGTTCCAATAAGGTACCAATACGTGATGTTGGCAGGCTGGTGGAGATTGACATGTAGATAAAGTAGATACTTGAGAGTGGTGAGGATGTTTTAGACCTTCACAGTTGCAGTATGATAGTTGACGATGCTAATGTGCCACTGTACACAGACCTGGAAGTTCTACTATATAATGTGCTTTTGCAAATGCCGTTTGTCCCTCGTGGACACCACCTAGGTACGTATGTTTCCTTAGTCTAGTGGTAAAGCGTGGCAGCGCTTTCAATCATTATCCCGAAAGGGGGGCCCATCGGGCCTACATATCTTTTTTTGCATTTTTGCTGCTCCTCATCCACGTATCGCCTCGGGCTGTCTTTTATGCGCTTCTTGTGTGTTCACTGCAGATATTCAACGAATTAAAATGCACATTGTTCATAGTTGTGTTCGAACTCGTTGTGTGTTGCCTGGACACCGACGAGTGTGCTCGAACGTGGCGTCGAGGCGTCGCTCTGCCGTACTGGGGAGCTGGCGTGAACACCCTCACTACATTCCGTGCCTCTGTGGCACCTTCGAACGCACCCTCCATCATCGTACGAGAAGCTACATTCTCTTACACACTTAGCATGCTCTCACAACCACGCAGCAGGCGAAGAAGCACCGAAGATGGCATTCGCCACGCCTCGAAGACCAAAAGTTGGCGCAACCCTTGCCACAGCCTCGAGTGCCGCCAGATCAGTCTTGAGTCTTTGACACCTAGTCACTGCTGACTTATCTCGAACACAAGCGCAAGATAGCAAAGACTAATAGTTCAGTTACTTTACTGGCTTGAGTCTCAAGGCGATGAGTCTTCGATAACAAAAGCTCACTCACATCTAGGCGAACCCCAAATTGCGGACGATAGACTTCTCGCGCCAAAAGCCTGAACAAGCGCTTACAAAGGGACAGGTACGATTGTATGTCAGTCTTCGTTGGCTTCAATGGTCAGACAGAGTGTTCCGAGGCTCACGATACAACAGCATCGCCCATCTTTGCTTTCCCAGCCACCAGGATTTTGCCCTCCCACATGGCACGCATTCTCAGAAACGCAATTTTCGCTGAGTCCGAAAGACTCTGAGCCATGCATTTGCTCATGGAATCAATGTATCATGCGACTTTCGATCGAGGCAACGATTTCGACTCATGGTGAAGCAGATTGGCAGAGCAACGATCGTGAACTTCTATTGCCACAGACACCCTTCACTGCGCCTCAGGAAGCCCAAATACCTCACTCCACACTGCAAACCACCTTTTCCATACCCGTCGACGCGTCTTGCAAATCGAATTCTTACGCGCGCTGAACCTCGTCACGAAATGATCCGAAGCTTCAAGGTCGAGTCGCCTACGGGCAGACATGGACACTGCGAAATAGCTAGGTATACACAATCAGGTTACCCGCGTAAGAGATGGAATATAACACAGTGGCATCAGAGTGCGGGTCATGCAATAAGCAAGAGCGAGGAACAAGGTAGCGAACACCACCGGTTTCGATATGAAGGCACTTGTCTATGAAAGAGCTGGGAGAACACAGGCACAACAACATAGAGGAGGGGGACACAGCTTGAACGCGTGGGAATCTACTAACTAACACTTCAAGAGCATGGAAAAAACAGTCAAGGAAGGCACATCGCGAAAGGAGTTCGGCTTACGTCGCAAGAGGTGATGTTTGACGAAAGAGCTAGCAGTACCGAATCAGGACAACTTCATTGCGCATACCTTTTGCAAAGAGCTAAGGAATAACGGTACAAGAGCTTTGAATAGGTTGTAGGGACACCCTGGAAGAGACAGTCCCGGAGGGCGAGTTATAAAAGGACAACGAAATACTGCAAGCAATGCAAAGGCGTCGACACACGCTAGATGATCAAGAAGTCTGCTTCTGAAAGACTTGCGGTCCCTCAATAAAAGAGCTACCTACAACAACCCCTGAGTGCAAACAAGAGGTGGATTCAATGCGAAGATAGAGAGTTTTGGGCACGGTCAAAAAGCATGGGCGCATCTTCGACATACCACAATATGCAGGGAGCCATGTTGGATCATAATATGGTCTGCTATCTCCTGCAAATAGCTCTTTCGGGACCTGAGGCAGCAGACTGAGAGATTCCAACATCACGCAAGGTATCTTACTCTGCGATTATCATCATGTTAACCAGTGCCAAGGATGCCACTGCTTCCTGGATTTGCACAGAGTCGTTGCTATGATACTCCCGGCTAATACGGTGCAGCTGGATTCTCGCTTGCTCAGGATGTTAATATGCCCCTGATCATCCTCTGAGACCAACAACACAGCTTCAGGCTATTGCGACAGTATGTGAAGACAAGACCGCCGGCTTCGCAATTACAGCGACCCAGAGAAGCTCGGCGAAGCTTGCTGCTTGTGCTTCGAGAAGAAATTTCTGAAACAGAAATCGACTTGACTCGATATTGATCTTGACACACACGCCACAGCGTATCGTGTCTGCCTTGCATGTCCTTCGTGCGATTTCCGTATCGCCTTTTGCGTGTGAGCGTCTTTGACCGGATGTCATGATCCTCCAATTTCTGGCAACGGCTTTCAAGCTGGTACACCCTACACAAGGTCTTGCTCAAAGATCCAAGGTACAGACATTCATCAGGTCTTTTCCAACTTGCAAGGCTATTTTTCGCATGGTTTGCAGTGAGTTCACTCACTGCTGGCTCCATGATGAAGAGATGCGGTATGGGCTAAGCATTTCGGGCCGAAAGGCAAAGATGGTCCACTTAGCGCATCCTTCGCGTCTTTGTCACGACGTCAGATGCCAACAGAGTCTTTTCGGCGGCAAGACTACAAAGTAAGCGATGTGTGCCAGTGATCTTGCTTTCGGGCAATCTGAAGCCGCATACAAATTTAGGGATGAGGCTCCTTATCTACCATGACGCTATCCCTTGCCGACTTCCCCGAAGACATTCTGCACATCGTCTGCGAATATCTTGACGTTTCGTCTCTCAAGTCCGCCAGCCAAGCCCATCGTTCACTATCTCAGGTCTATCAACGCCACTGCTATCGAATCTTGACACTGGACGTCTACTCGGAGCATCTGTGGGAGAAATTCGAGCTCATCGAGCGATGGGACAGCAAGGATCGCCTAAAACATGTTCAACATGTATTCATTAACGACTCTGGAGAGCGTAGCCGTGATGGGAAAGCGCTGCTTCAGCTTGTACTCAGCCAAACTCTACCAAAGATGACCGGATTACGAAGTGTGAAATGGAACTTTTCCGGACGATTTGCCCCCCTAGAACAAGACTTTCGGTTCCCGGAGCTGCCTGCCAGGGTAAGGCTTGAAGTGGAAGCTGCGCAAAGTACAGCAGCAGAGCCATCTGTGCCGGTAATGACACAGATACTGTCCGGGCTTCAGCATCATGTGAATCTCCATTCTCTTGAAGTCGCTTTCGATGCTGCAGCACCTCAGCTTCATGAGCTATTCAAAACGACGTTGTTGACCTGTAACCAGCTGCGCGTGGTGAAGGTTCGCGCCCAAAGCGGGGGATCTTTGATACCGAATGCTGGCCGGTATGACCCAAACTACTCCGGACATCGCTGGAGCCCGGAGGATTTGGTCAATTTCCCTGCCTTGGAAGAGTTAGACTTTGACTACGATGTGATCGCAGATGACGTTCTCGAGGACTGGGCTATATACGGTAGCTGGCAGCCCCTCCATACGTTGGTGTTACGCGATTCGCGAATGTTGCAATACTTAGCCGGGAAAACTCCAAATTTGCAAACCCTGCGCGTGGGTGGCTTATCATGGCTTGAGATGTTCTTGGGACAGAGCACCAGCGTGAGCTCTTTAATCATCACGGGCATGCACAGCAATCGTGGTGGGGCAAATGCGTCTGCCGATTTTCGTGCAATCCTTGCTTTACCATTCGCCGCACGTTTGAAGACACTGGAGCTGCGGCTGCTTCAAGAGCAGCCTATGTACCAGACCTTGCACAACGAATCGATCCACGTCAAGACGCTTGCAGCTGCGTGTCCTCAGCTCAGACAGCTGGTCGTGAGCATCGAGCCAGACCAGTACCGGAGTACAGATGGTGTGTTCCATTGGCAACAGGACTGCGCGCAAGTTGTTGCAAATTTGCCAAATCTGCGTCGCTTCGCAGTGATTCTCCCGCATGTCATAAGCCAGGAAGAAACTTCAGGTACTTCTGAGTTCGTCACCTTCTCCACGGCTGAGAACTTGTGGAAGATTATATGCTGCGAGGGTAGACGTCTAGAGCATGTATCTGTCATCACGTCTCTGGAACATGAAGGCACACTGTACGCTCCTGGGGTTGAAGCTCGTTCATTTGCCAACACCAGATCCTTGACCTTCGTAGTTGTGCCGGCTGAGAAAGATTGGGACGCGAGCAATAGCGAGTACAGCATTGACTGTCTCGAGCTAGCACAAGCAGAGGCGTCTCTTGCACGCGGCGATCTTCGTGACATTTGCAACACAGGTCGATACGTTGATGCTCGCAAGCGGGTCGATGATTTGGCATCTCTTGCTGATCGCGGGTATGTTGTATTCAAGAGGCCTCTACGCGCAATGCCGGATCATCTTACTGCGGCGGAGGAAGAGGACTCTCGAAACGCTCACACGCGCCGTCAACGAGCGAAGAGGAGAATCAACAGCGCGATTGATATCTTCTTCGATAACTTTAAACCGTACAACGTGGAGACGAATACGCAGTCGCGTCCGCAAGAGATGTCATCTTCACTGGATCCTCTTGCTGCTCGAAGGCACTTGACACAGTCGTTTCTCAAGCGGTGGAGTCGGTAATTATCGCGGCTCGGTTCGCCATTACATTGATCTGAGATCAGTTTCAGGTTATTGTTCACATTCGCGTGTCTCTGGTCAATGGAACCAACTTTATCGACGTGACAATTCAACTCGCACTCATGTGAGCATTTCAATATTTACTGCCGTGGCAACTCATAGCCGTGGTTTGAATCAAACCTTTACTGCTACGTTAGCTACTTCTTCTGATCTGATGCTGCTGCTGATGTCTCCTTCTTACCCTGTTGACACTCGAAGTAAACTGATCACCGCTTCCATCGCCACTGGTAACTTATGCGTTGACGGCCTTCACCAATCCCGCCTTATGGAGGTTTTGAGAACTATTGGAATTGAAGGGACTGGTCGTCTTGGTGAGACTTGCAATAGTAGTGACTGCGTGACTTGAAAGCCAGTGATTGAATTTTTTCTCCCGAGGTAGGATACAGCATCGAAGGCTCTGAGAAGCGACGTTCATAATGTATAGCGATGGTAATGTTCCGTCCTAGCAATGCCTAAATACATTGCCGTACTTCATGGAGACATTACGCAGTGTGCTTTTCAAGAGATCCAGACAATGTACATTGGCTTTTCGATCTTGCCTCCAGCTTTTACCCCTCCGTTTAAAAGGAAGACGGAAGAATCAATTTCGCTGATTTCAGGGTCATCACAGGCTCACAAATCGAAAACGTGGACGCGACGACGGTTGTACGATCGATCGATTGATATCGGTATCGGGGAAGGAATGCGCCAGGATTTCTCTTGACCGGTTCTTGATGTTGTATGATACCTTGCATTGTTCTCGTTCATCCTTCTAGAGTGTTCTGATTCTCTATTTCCAGCAAGTGAAAGCTTCCAATGCGGAGTCATCGACTACACAGCGAACGAACACGCAAGTGATTGACCAATGCCAGTGCTGCACTAGCAGGCGCAGTCAAATCGTTCATCTAATTGGTTAAATCGAAGTGCATTCACTTACAAGCTGTCACATGTCGACCTGACTTTTAAGCTACATCCCACAATCGAATTCTCTACTTGACTTGATCCACCAACAACACATCTCCCTGGTCAGTCGTCACTTTCCTCCAGACATCAACAAAGATACCACCGCCAGCATCAACAGCATCATCCGCCGACACCACCAACAACCACACTGCGTCACGATCATGCACATCAACCTCAGACGTTTCTACGCCTGGCGCCAATTCCTTCTCGCCAGAGTCCACTTCCTCAGGGCCCTGGATGCACGCCTCCGTACCGAGAGGCGTGCCGAACGGGCCGGGAGAGAGTTCCTGGAGGTCAACGACCTGATGGCGGTCTCGGAGAACGAGTTGCGCGTGCACCGGGCCCATGAGAACCCTTTGATCGACGAGCTTGGCCGCCTCGCACGGGAGTGGAAGGTCGTAGACCCACTTGCTTGGGCCCAATGGGCGAGACACATGACCGTCGCCGAGCATTGCACTACTTCCAAAGCAAGACAGCTCCAGATCGCACGTTGGTACCGTCGCAAGCTCCCGCATGATGTTTCCCGCGCGGTTGACCGCCTGTCCCATCACTACTACAACGAACGGCTGATCGTCAAGGAGCTGCGCGGTCTCCAGATGCGTGCTGGTGAACTCCCTTTCGCCGAGCCAGCTCTGGAGGACGACGATATTTGGGCGGAGGAACTCGAAGGCGTCCAGTATGGCCTTGATTTTGAACGCCCCCACTACATCAACGCCTTCCAGGATTACGTACCCAAGGGCGAAGGCATCGACATGTTCAAGCACATGATGGCCCATTTCGAGGCCCGCAAGACCCGTCTCCAGCACTGCGACGAAGAAGAGTTCGAAGAGCTGTCTGTTACATTCATGAGGTGGTGCAAAGGTGCCCTCAACCATGGCTTGAACCTTCCCGACGTTGGTGGCAACTTTGACAACGCGAAGAGTCAAGCCATCCTGCGTCTGGAGAACTACGTCGACAGCCCAATCAAGTACGAACCTCTTGGACCAGGTTGCATCAATGACGCCGCGGCTGCGCAAGACCCCTGGGCATCGGACCGTCGTTCCGCTTCATTCTAAAGCACTGGAAATAACCAGTGATCCTGGAAAGGGAGGAAGCGCAAGGAAGCTACATCGACTAATTACCGCATTACACCACGACAGCAAACGACTTCACGACACATCAATACGGCCAAGGCAACCATGCTATGCAAGCGAGCAGCCCGGCTGTCCCCTTCTGTGAACCCTCTTTACAAGGCTTCCACAAATTTTCTTTGATCCTTTGTTTTTCATTTGCATTGTTCTTTGGTGGGATTGGAAGTACAGGCTCAGACATGGACCTTCGCGTTACTGTCATCGATTGATGGGAACCGACAGTAGTGAGCTTTGGCAGTTGTTAGAAATGAGAAAATAATGGATTATTCAGTCTATCATTGAGACCTTGTATCAGTTTTTCATTTTGATCTTGGTAATGTGTATCATCCAAGGTACATGTTCACTGTCAATCCTCTGAGCCTTCACAGTTGCCCGAAGTCATAGTTTGCATACGTACTGGTCGAGCTTAGTCACCTGCATCCTATCAACTCTTTGGTGCGGTGCCATGCCATTCATATTGTCGTTAGACGCTGGAATGCCTTTCATGCTGCTTGAGTGAAACCAAGGTGGTCCTCCAAAATTTGCTTCTCATCGAAATACTTCGTTCTTGTCCAATCATCTGTGCCTTCACTAGTTTCCCCTACCCCTAAAATAGATTTCGTAATAGTAAGCAGTGATACAATCTTGTGACCTTCCTGAATACTGATAGTCAAGCATTCAATCCTACAAGTGCATTGTCAAAGAATGGCATTGTCAGAAGAAACAAAGAGCGTTCAGCTGCAACGGACAATCTCTTCTCTTTTTGGTGCCTAGTCTTTGTCATCGAGATCTAACAGTAAGGCTATAAGACAGCATCTAGACAACTCCCGGAGGCTACATCCTAACAACCAAGTTCTCGCATTTCGCCAGAAAAGCAGGCCTTTTCACGATACCACAAATAAGTCAACGCACCCACCCAGCAAAACCATTGATCTGCAACACCACCATGGCTGCCCACACTGATCTGCTTGCAGGACTGACCTTTGGCATCGAGCTGGAGTTCATCGCAGTGTTTCCAGATGGTGCATTGGACGTGGCATCATTTGGCAACGACATCGTTGCAGCGATCTCGATTGCACTGAACGATGGAGGCATCAACGCAACTGGGCACGAGCACATTGACGATGATGTAAGCATCAACGGCGACTCCGAGCCTTTTGCTTCCTGGAATGTATCGGATGAGGGCGGGTTGTCGCTTTCCAAAGCAGAGACGACAGCTCTAAGCTCAGCGGGAGAGTTCATCATTCAGCCAATCGAGATTTCTTCACGGAAGATGTGGTTCATCGAGGACTGGAAGTCGGAGGTAGCCACTGTTCTGAACGTTCTTGACAGCTTTCGCGCCCAAGGAGTTTGGTTCATCACCAACGCTACTACCGGATTTCATGTGCACATAGGATTCGCGGATGCCTCCATGCCTTTACGTACCACCAAAGGTGTCCTCGAAATTTGCACCGCCTTCGAGGACAGGTTCGATGTTCTGTATCCAACGAATCGAATCCATAAAGACGACTTGTTGAATGTTGGCGTGCACTTCAATGCCAGCTTGAGCTGGCACTTCTCACAGAATACCAAGACGAGCTTCTCGAAGAATATCCACCATTGGCTCGCCGAGATTGAGGAATGCACGTCTTTCAAGCTGCTTGGAGACTTCTTCCGCAACGACATTCTGGACACTGAAGTCCCGCCTGAGGGGCGGCCGTTGGCCTGTAAAGTCAACGGCCATTACGATGAGCTGCGAGTCAATACCAAGGCCTTGGAGTCGGGCAGGACCGCGGATACAACGGACGCTCACTTCTCCAACCTGAACGTGGACAATCTCTATACGCCTATAGAGCAATACCATGGCGATCTGGCTCTTCGCCAGGAACCAACCGGCACAATTGAGTTCGGACAGCACGCTGGCACGCTCAACTTCACCGAAATCCATGCACACGTCGAGTTTCTGCGAGCATTGGTAAGCTTCTGTCACCTATCGAAGGATACTGATTTCCTACAGGTCTTCACTCGCGTTTCCGATCCCAACTTCAGACTGTTCGATCTCATGCAAGCAATGGGCGTGAAGCAGCACCTTCTAAGCCACTACCACAACCGATTCTGTTACGATACACAAAAGCGCTTGGAGTTTCGAGCCTGCGATGCAAAGAAAGCGATGGACCAGTATCTTCTGGAACTCAACATCGTCGAGCATGGAGTCTCTGAGAAACTTGACGCTCTGGAAGCTCAAGTATTCTTAGAGAACTGGCAGCGTAGCAACCCGATGGCTGTGGCTCAGAAGATTGAATCAAAGCGCGATGCTGGTTCTTATGCTGATCTTCGCACAGCGGATTTGGATGTCACAAGTGAGTACTTGAATTTTTGCGACGTCAATGGTGCTTCTGTGCGAGATTTTCAGCAGCTTTCGACGATGGGAAGAACGATGATCTTTCAGCAGCTCAATGGTAGCGATCTGTGATCTGCGCTCTGTTTCTTTGATTGTTCCGACACTCCTACAGGCTACACAGTTGCAGTTCGCGTTGGCGAGAGGGTACATTATTGCTGCTTTACTGAATATCTACTATGTCAATGAATTCGTTTGTATCCAATTCCCTCTTTTCATCACTGTCTCCTAATGTTCGGTTTCTAGGACATCAGCATGCGCTACGTCGATGTACGATGGGCTTCGCCAACGACCAGACCAATATAGTATTTGAGCTTACTTGAGAAGTCTCCAAATATCAACAATTGTTATCATTCCCAGCCATGCAGATGCTTTCCACACACCAAGTAATGTCCATGTACTTCTATGGGTTGGACAACCGAACAGGATCGCTCAGATCAGTCTCACTGCCATGAATTGTCGAATTGTTGAAAGATATCAGATTCTTTTCTTGTATGATAAAACACTCAATGGTTCTCGATGTCTGCTACCTGTTCCATCCTCCATGTCAATCGCAACATTCTTCAAGAGCGATCCTACCAGTCCCAATAAGCACGGGGAAACCTGGTGTGCTCTTGAATGGCCATCACACGCCGGTCGTCTTCGTATCTAAGTCTTCTTCATCCTCCTGCTCATCCTCTTGTTCATCATGTTGCTCGTCCCCGCCTTGGTCCTCATCCTCGTCTGAGCAGTACAGTGGCTTGTCGACGGGATCCGGCTCACCCCAAGTCTGCTCCTCATCATCGACGTCTGCATCATGAGCTCCGTTCTCAAAGATTATCTCAAGAACCCTCTCGTCGATGACGTAGCGTCTCTGGCCATCGTCGTCGGTGGTCTCTTTCTAGAAGCAGATACCATCCCTGACAAGCTGAGTAACATGAGAGAAATCACTGTCCGTGCTGAGGACCCTGTCTGGCTCCAGGGAGCGTAGAGATCTGTACTCGAGGAGGTCTGCGTTCGCTTCCCCGAGTGTTATCTCCTCATCTTCGGTGTCGTAAATGCTGTTTGCGCGGAAGATCTCGTACTGCATGTTCCCATCTTCGTCGCGGCCAGCCCAGAGTTCGCGGAGTGGGAATGTAAGTTGGTTGTTCTCATTGACGCTCACGATGCGGATGAGAAGGGATAGATCGCGGCTCTCGTTGTTGCCGGTCACGGAAGCGAGCGGGATGCCTTGATATAGCGACATGGTGGCTTTTGTTCAAAGGCCGAGAAGCTGACGTGGCGATAAAGCCGAGTCGAGGTTGTGTTTGGTATATACTTGTAGTTGCAGGTAGGTTGGCACAGTAGCAAGTGGCGACAGGTGCTGGAAAAGTCGCGATGGTGCTTAGGTTGTGTATATGTGGAAGTCGGTTGATGTACACAGCTGGACATTGATAAGATTGTTGTGTCGGATGGCTGCCTGGGGCTGTAGCCGCGTCTTGGCCGGATGTTTAGTGAGGTCGATTCACTGACCGCAGCCGCCAGAGGTGGGCGCAGGGCGTTGAAGCGGTAACATTGAATAGCGTCCACGAAAGTGACTTGCGATCTGATGTCACTTTGATCGAAAGCAAACGCCAGCAGTCACATCGATCCATGGCGGTAGCTCCACTCAATCCTTCGCTGAACACCTTGGATCTGTTGAATCTCCTTGAACCTTGCACTTGTGGCCGATCTCTCTATCTACATCCATCCTACAACCCTACTTATACCCGCCAGACGGTGTTTGCCTCACTGATTGCCTCACTGATTGCTCTCGCTTTGAGGTATGTAGGTGTCTCGCGACTCCCCTTTGTTCAACAAAGACTGACCGTGCCGGAGTAGAACAACGGTCGATTGCTACGCGCATCCATTCGTTCATCCAGAGCAATCATGCAAAACAACGCTCCATCGGCCGATATCGGTGTGAGCGACGCGCCATCCTCGACCACAGTGGCTGGCGAGGTCGTTGTAGGACAAAGACCGATCAGCACTACGAAGGACTCAAGTGTCTCCCCAAGCAATGTTGTGCCCAGCATTGATGGTATGAGACCAATTCCATTCAGCCATCAAACTGAGACATAATTGCTAACATCTCTGCAATCACCAATCCCGCAGGCATCGTAATGCCAATTCCCCTGCGTTGGCTCGACAAGCACGCTTCGCCTCGATATCGGCCACGTAGACCATCTTTCTCGCCGATAACCCCGCCGTCACCTCGTAGACCCTCTTTCTCACCGATAACCCCGCCGTCACATACTTCTCTGACAGTACCATCCTTCTCGACCGCTTTATCACGACAACGGCTAATGAGAGGCACACTCTCACCGCATGCGGAGCGCAGTGCTGCGCAATCTCCGAGGCTGTCCCCAGCTCAAACACCAAAGGCCGCCATTATCAAGCCCTTCAACTTCAAGGGCCTTCCGGCAGAGGTCAAGAAAAGAATCTATGCCGAGATCCTTGTCCATCCGAACAGCGTCGAGCTCCACCAAAAGCGCCAATTCCGCCGCATCAGCGAAGCTCAGAACTCCAGCATCCTGACGGTCGGCATGGGAAAGTCCACCCGTACACCGCAGAACAGACACATCGTCCCACGCGGACTCAACACCAACTCCCCCACTAACCTCTTCCTCGTGTGCAAGAGATTCCGCGACGTCGGCCTCCAGATCTACTACGGCAAGAACAACTTCGTCTTCAGCTCATTCGCAGAACTAGAGGCCTGGCTTGAGAACATCCATGGCAGGCGCAAGTTCGTTCGGCACCTCACGTTAAGGCCCAGCTGGGAAGTGGGCTTCATGAAAACCGACGTGCGCCGAGAGATGCTGCGAATGGACCACCTAGGCGGTGTCGTGGTCGCTCCGACGATTCATCTCTTCGCCAACCTGCAGTCCATTACGCTCGACATGCAGTGCATCGAGCAGTGGCGGCGCTGGGATTTTCCAAACTTCCGCAACGTCGCTGGTGAGATCATCCAGATGTCTCAGGACTTCGCTCACGCCTCATCGAAAAAGCTGCTGAAGTCCTACAGCGAGAGTCAGTTGGATGGGAGGGATGTCGAGACGAGCGTCGCAGTCACTTTCATCGGGCCGCCGGTGACTGAATACTGGGAGACCTTCCACTTCGACAAAGAGAGGAAGTTCGAGGTGAAGAAGAGGGAGAAGCCGAGGTTCCCAAGGCAGATTCCTCCGTTCAGCATGTTCAATCGTTGAAGTGCGGCCAAGTGGGTGCAGCATGGTTTGAGCTGGTGGGATATGGTAGAGAAGCTCTTTGTTGTCGGATTTGCATGTTTCAAGCGTGAGGACAAGGCGTTGAGCATGCTCATTGTTTCCGTTGCCGGGAGGGCTGGGAATTTGATGATTCACAATGGAGGTTAATTTGTTGTTGACTTGATTAGATTTTGAGTGCTTTAGGCGTCACTACGCATGGCGGCAATCCAGGTCCTCGAAATTGGAAGGATAGCGCACAGCGTGTTGCGTAGAGGTCTCAATAAAGCAGACATCACTGAGTTTGGGTGACTCTACGTGCCGCATGCAATCTCACCTCAGCCCGAAGCCACCATATGCCTACCGTCGAGTACCGGTATTTTCGTTCCGAAATCAGCCGAGAGCACTACTGTAGAGCATGGAATCGAAATTGAACACAGGCGAGCCTACGCAAATGCACATGAAATTGTTGAGTTATTCAGACTAAGAGTCTCCCCCAAGGAACGTCGCTAGGTTAGACGAAAGACTTGTCAACGGTCGAAGGATCAACAAAGTTGAACCGAGGGCTGCAGAAACCCGTCATAGATTTGCCAGGGATGCGAATCCGAACGAACATGCAAATCTCCCCCCGACGGCGCTCGCTCTCGCGTGTTCAGACCCGTCATTGAATATACCGACAATGAATCCGCGGCTGTCATAGAGCAGGCCCACATCCTCCTCCCACGCCAAAATGGCGCCCAATACGGCGGGACCCAAATTCACACAGCCATACTCTCTCCAAGAGATCCCGCCCTTCGTGCAATACACCTCTCCCGTGTCCTACGGCACGCCGACTCCCACGGCCGGCTCCCAGTTGCCGCTAAACCTGATCGCCCTGATTGTCAGCTATCTGGACGATGTTGGCGACATCGCTCGCGTCACGCGCACTTCGCGACTTCTCTATTACATGACCTTGCCGCAACTCTACCAACATGTGGCCCTGCACTCATATGCCGACATCAGACACGTCAATGGCCGGCCGGAAGGATTCGGCAGTGGGAGCCCGTTCATGATGGCCTTGAACGGGCTGGCGACAAAGAGCTATGCGAATGTGGTACGGGACTTCAGGCTTTGGGGGGACTGGAAGGAGGTCGGAGCGGACGATTTTGCAAGAGGAAGGGTGCCGGATAACTCCATGTTGCTCAATATGATGCTGCGCGTATGTGTCGACAGGATGACAAGACTGCAGTCCTTCAGCTGGGAGCTGGACTGCAAACCGCTTAAAACGCTCTACCAAGGCCTCGCTTCTCGCGATACGCTCACCAACCTCACCATCAAGTTCCCTTCAAGTCGCCTGCCTAGGCCTTCTGTCTGCATCCCGCCGATGCCTAACCTACGGTCATTCCGCGGCATTGACATCGATCCGCTCTGCTACCCCGACGATATTTCGGTACTTCTTTTGGGCTCGAAAAACCTCAAGGACCTGCGACTGCACTTCTCACCACGCATGCGCCGCAGCGCAGAGCCAACATTGAACATGGAAACATACTTTGGGCGCTGCATCAAGGCCGGCTACGCTCTCAAACTCGAACATTTTGCGATGCAGAACTGGTTTGGTCCCAATACGCAGAGCTTCAATTATGTCATGGACCACAAAACCTGCGACAGCATGACTTTCCTGGATACCTTCGGCGGCGCCCAGGGAGGCAGTGCCAATGTTTACGTGGACGACACCTGGCGCAACCTACCGCCGGACTACAAGACCAATTTTCGCACCATTCGCTTCAATGAATTCGCCGAGCAGCACATAGAAATGCTGAACAACTCTTCGGGTCTGGAGTACGTCTACGTCGTGAACGACCGCGCTGGCAAACCGTCCATGTCCTCCTCCGTCGCCAGCCCATCCTCCGACTACATCACACCAGACGACTCCCCTTCGTCTGCAAACACCGATCCTCTCTCACGACTCTCCGACATCCCAATGCTCGGCCGCCAATACGTCCGCTGCTTCACCGAAAAACACGGCTCAACGCTCAAACATCTTCTGCTCTCCTCACAATGGCCTCTAAGCGAGACCGACGTGACGAACCTGATCCGCAACTGTCCGAACCTGACTCAGCTCGGCTTCGCTCTCGGGTTCCCCAACCACAGTACACTCCGTCTCGTGATTCCATTCCTGCCGAACCTCCGAGCCTTCCGCGTTCTATACAACAGCACCATGCGCAGCCCCGAGAATGAAATGGCCGGCCTGTCGGAAGAAGAGCGCATTGCCATCCTCGGTCGGGATCTGCACCTCACGGGCGCGCACCAGCTGCGTTGGATCGGCGCTGGCGACGAGGTCTACAGAGCAGGCGTGGCTTTCGAGTTTGTCTATCCGGATGGAAGGAAGGAGATGAGGCGGAAGATTGAGAGGGCGAGTTTGAGTGATGTCAATGATGTGGAGATCTGGGGCCTTGATACGCTCGACATTATGGCTGAGCGTGGGCCTGAAGGCTGAGCTAGGAATCTGAGACGGAGGTCCTTACTAGGGCTTTCATGTCATTGCCTTCTTTCAGCCGATCGGGCGCATCAAGCTGTTTGCTTGAGCATCCCTATCGCTAGGGCAGGGCTTCGGGCTGCCTTTGGGCAGGACGCGATGGATCTCGAGCTCGAGATCACCAACTCCATTGCCATGGTCTGCTTTCGACATCTTCTAGCAGAGCTCAGGTCGTCAAAGGCCAGACACAACGCCTCGTCTCCAATAGCTCACGAATACTGCATCACTACCAGCACTCGGATGACTCTGCAGAGGCTGCAGAGCCCTACTTGCCTCGCTGGAACCGCGGTAAAGTACCGATGCGCGGCTTCAGTGCCTTGCCATCCATGCCGCAGCTTCAGACTTCGGCCAGCTTTCTGGTCAATGCCATATCCAACCAAACCCTCGGCAGCACTGGCGTTTCCGCCTACTGCGCTCTTGCCCTGCGGGTTTACAGACTTATCAGCCCCGGCGAAATTACCCAGTTTCGCGAGAAGGCCTTCACTGCTAATATTGGCTGTTCTACGCGAATGCCTTCGCAACGCAGTTTTACATAGCCGTTGAAGTTGTCATGTACATAGCTATATTCTCATCTCTGCCATTCATCAGGTAGATGGAGCATTCATAAACCCCGTCGTTCTTCCCCTTCAGTCTCATTTCTCTCCTACATCTGGGCATCCGCTGAGGCGCACATTATCAGCAATCAACTGCAAGCCCCAAAGACAGCACGACAGCACCTCACAGCCTCTTCAAACAGCGCAGACAGGCGCACCACCCTCAACTCAGAACGTCGGTCAAAAGAGAATCAAAGGCAAGAACACATGCAAAAAGGCAAAAGAATGAAGCTCGTCGCTCGCACGAAGAACTCCTCACAGTGGGCTCGAACCACTAACCTTCCGGTTTGCTGGAACTCTCGTGGAGTCGCTAACAGCCGAACGCGCTACCGGTTGCGCCAGCGAGGATGGGAAATCGCTCTGATTTGATGATGTCAGACCAAGTTTATGTTTTTATATTGCAAATTTTCAAATGCATTCAGGGCCCTCTATTTCTGACCAACGTAGGGATTTAGGAAAGCACTGAAAGGATTAGAATATTCTGCAAGAGGTGAAAACGCAGGGAAATGGCTTCTTGGACACACTGCGTCTGATAGATGGCGCATGACTTTGCAGGATATCGTTCATTGTAAGATGGCATTCGCACTGCCTTGCAGGATTGCCACTATTTCCGTGTGCCAGAGACGAGGTCGGTCACTACGACTTGATGGCAAGGCTACTTTTGCCGCGCACAAGGGTCCGCCTGTTGTAGCGGTGTTTGACAATTAAGATGCTCAGTATACTTACCTATGGAGGCCTGCCGGTACTCAAAAGCACACTATTGAAGATTTGGTGGGTTCGCGCATGGCGATCAGCTTCTGGGGCTTTGTCAATTTGGCTGGTGAGTTCTAGGGTTAGGGTTGGGGTTGGTCCTTGGTTACGTCCGAAGTTGTCTAGTCGGTAGAATACACAACATGATGCAGTATTTGATAACCGAAACAGCCAACAAGCTCTCGAGAACAATATACCGATGGAATGAGTGCTCCGCAAGACTAAGTGCGCGAGTGGCATTGAAAATAGGGCATTCCATTCGAAAGCTGAGACTCCCTTCCAGAAATGAACTTCGTCGACTTGATTTCAACTTCGCTTCCATCGCACAACCGAGGACAACATGTATTATCCTTTGAGCAAACACCGAATACTCATGCTAACCATTACTGTTGACAACAAATGCAACATAAGACCCAGTCCCAAAACAATGGCATCATCGCCGTCTCGACAAACCTCTCTTCGTCCCCAATACATGCTGTGACGAAGCGACGGCACCCATAAGATCTGTATGCACACCGCAGTGTCCCTGTCTCTACCCTCACATAAACGCACATCGCTCGAGAACCTGTCTTGTATCAGACTTGACATCCCCCTAGGTTCTTATCCTCCAACTCCGAGCTGAGGCACCCGCATCAGACACCCCCATCAGAATGGCAATGCGACTATCGGTCGATGAGTGCACTGTGGATCGGCATCACCCTCCACCAACAAGACCATACATGCACACAAATTGGCATGCGGAGACTTTTCCTGGAAGAATTCACTTCCTGTCCACTTTCACTTACACACATCCGAAATAGGAAGGCGCGCCTTCCCCCCTCCATCCATCCAGCTCACTGGTCCCATCTTCAGGGATACAGCAGCAGCGCAGCTGGATCGCTCTTGCCTCATTTGCAAGTATGTTGTATATGCAAACTTGATCTACCTTCATCAATCCGATGTGGTCTAGTGGCTAGGATTTGTCGCTCTCATTCTTCACTTGTTTCGATATGTGAGATCAGTGCCGACAAGGCCGGGGTTCAATTCCCCGCGTCG
Organism: Cladosporium sp. IMV 00045; assembly: GCA_001931905.2. Lineage (NCBI taxonomy): Eukaryota > Fungi > Ascomycota > Dothideomycetes > Cladosporiales > Cladosporiaceae > Cladosporium > Cladosporium sp. IMV 00045. Next base: position 44,199 of record MSJI02000250.1, read on the forward strand.
GAAGATTCTTTTGCTCTTGAACGTGGGCATATCAGAACTTTTGGACTGGTTGCACGCAAGAGGGCAGAAGCCACTATTTAGTCAAAAGGGACATGGTGAAGGGAAGACGAGAGGCTGCGGAGGTTTGGACGTTGGAAGAAGCGTGTAAGTCTTCAGCATTGCTCTCAAGACGATGTTGTTCACGGCTTGAAGTACAGTACATGGCACATGGGTTGAGACATTTATAGGATAGAAGGGGGCAGTAGATACTTCAGTACATGCTGAGCTAGCTGAAATCATTCAATTGGTTGACTCCGAGTCTCTTCGAGTCGGCCTACAACGGTTCGCATCGCGGTGTCTCAAGGCCGTGCGATCGAAGAAAGTGGTGTGGCGAAACCACCGAACGATCTCAGCACTGCTGTCTGCCGCTTTATGGTGTTGGAGCAAATTGACCGCGAACGGTAGCCATTTCTCTGTAGCAAAGGTTGGTTTGAGCGATTGCGCTGCAGTAGTCTACTCATAAGCAGCGAATCGTTGGTCGCGCGCAGTGACCGGAAGGGAGAGGGCTCCAACTGAACGAGCAGATGTAGGAAGATCCAGATGTGCTGGATGATGTTACAGTCGTGTGGGCACAAGCACTCCCTGCTCCAAGACTGCTTGCGATCTGCTTCGAGCTTGTGCAGAAAATTTCTGTGAACGGTATGAGCTCGAAACGCTCGGTGCGCTCCGTTGGCGAGCATGAGGGAATCCTTGATTTCCGTACTACGATGCTGGTAAAGTCGTGATCAAGAAGAACGCCGTAAGTCAAGCTTTGAAGTCGGGTCGGCTCCAGGTAGTGTCAGAGACTTCGGTATGGCGATCGATTCATTTGGCTGGTTGATCAGGGCATGAGCTGTTCATGAGGACCGCGCGAGAGCAAAGATTATTATATTGGTGCTGTCCTCCAGCTAGTCAAGACTCATCAAGCGCCTGGTACTCTTCCTCAATCCGACCACTGCACATAACCTTCTCCTACCGCCTCGTGCCTTTTGCACGAGAACAACAGATGAAAGTAAGGGACCTGTCAGACATACCGCCAAACCCTCCCAGAGCGGCCGGCCGAAGCCAGACACCGAACTGGGCTGAGATCATCGCCACACAGCAAGCTGCGCACGTCGGCATCACTCTTGGGCTCGGGGCATCGGCTCATCAGCCAGGTTGGAGTCTGTGGCTCATGTAGAGAACACAGTTATGGACGTTTACTATAGAAATGATTCTATGAAGTCTGAGAGGAGGCTGTTAGAATGCTGTATTGCACAGTAGGGGGTCTGATTGGGTACTCACAAAGTCGCGTGAAGAAAAGAAAACTCAGAGAGCGCGTCGAGAAGCAAATATTTGTATCTTCTCTGCAGCGCCAAGACCTGGCTGGAGCGCCCGGCTTCACTCCGGTACCGCGGCTCGCCTTCCGCGCTTCCAGAGCGTCATCTCTCTAAACATCGTCGAGCTTCACTTACATCGAGGCAGCAATAGCAGGCAGCAATTGCAGGCAACGACTCGAATCCTCGCGCTGGATAGTCAACGAAACACCTCTTTCTGGACTACAACACAATCACAATCATCATCACCGCCAACATGGCATACTCCGCAGGCCTTCCAGCGCCTACTTTCGATCTCGAAGCCTGGAGCAGCAACTACACTGGCCCACTACTGCCGTATCGCCTCGCCCATGTTGCTGTAACATGTCCACCTCTTTCCCAGCACGCTCTCAGTCTAGCCATCGCTTCCGCAAAGAATGGCAAAGATGTTTCTCTCTACCGCCGACTCGTTGAACTCGCCTCAATGCTGGACCTCAAGGAGCTCGCTT